>CATKHJ010046942.1:0-27608 GCA_949750685.1 Vernicia montana
AAATTTGATTAAGCTAATTATAATCAACAAATTAAACCATGTCTCTAACACAATGAGGCCATGCCTTTTCTTCGGTGCCAAAGGGTTTACAATAGATCAGGTCAGTCTGGGTCCTTGTACAATAGATCTCTGGTTTTCTTGTCAATTTCAGTGTAGAGACCAGGACCCTTACCCATGATTTTGATTCAATATAAATAAACAAAATCAGAGAGATAGAAACTCTAATAGGATTTATATCATGCAACTGCAAATTCAAACAAGAAAATAATTTGACCTTACACAATATGAATATTTAGCTTTTGCAAAATCCCTCCCATTATCACAAAAAACAGTCTCCTTTTGTTTCTTTTTCACTCTCGATTCCTCAATTGCGGGTCCTCGTCTCATAGTGATACAAGAGGGTATGGGAGCTAGGACCTGAAGCTGGATTAAGGGTGGAGAGTTGAAACAAATCCCACCAAAATCATAAATAAGCAACCCACAACCAAGACCAACGGCAAGAAAAGAAATTCAGTACATTTTGGTAAATGGGCATGAAGAAGAACAACGATTACTCTGCAAAGAACAAGAGGAAAAAAAGGCGTGTTGTTTTAAAACATAAAATAAAAAACGTATAAAAATAAAAACTGGAGCATCAAAATTTAAGATAAAAAAAATAGGAGTAAAATTATAATTAAAATTAAAAAAAGAGTATAAGAGGTAATTTCCTCATCAATATATGGCCAGCTTAGATTTAACAAACATAATCTACCCAATTCATAGGTTACTACACTGGGCATTAAGCCCAAAAACACGACCCCTATGAAATTTAGTCCCTTATTTTCCCTTTCTCTTCCAGAAACATCTGATTCTTAAGAATTCAGCTCTGCCACCGTCGGCACCAAAACCAGAAGTAGAGATAACAAACAAATTAAATATGAGGCTTGACCAGAATGAGATACCTTGCACTTATGTAACTTAAAGAATCTCCAAAATCGAATTAACACACTTGATCCAAGCCAAAAAGGACCTTCAATTATATTTAGTCAATGAGAAGTATCATATTTACATATCTTCATATTCGACTTATATATTCATACTCAGGAATTACAACTGATAAATATTCTTCAAGTGTTGCTTGAGAATCGATAATCATTTGATTAATTTAATCTAAATAGAAAATATTTTCAGCTTAAAAAGTGTGATTTAAACTTAAAATTTCTTGATCCCAAACTCTAAGTCTTAACTTATATTTTAAATTTGATTTGGTTTTAAAATCAGTGAAAACAAAAAGTCATGAATTAAAAATTCAATTGAAATCGAATCGAAATTTTAAATAATAATATATATTTATTATTTATACTAATTGCTTGCTGATATGCATTAATAATACACATTACATATTATGAATGAATATTACAATCAGACATAATAAAATAATATTTATTATATATTGTGAATGTTCGTTATTAAATGTACTTGGTTTATAGATGATTCAGATCGATTTATAAACCGGTTCTTAATGTTTTTATTGAATCAATTAGCTCATTGAGGGTTTGAAAACACAAGTCTGACAAGTAGACTAGGAGTCATTGGCAATAGTAAACCTCTTATTTCAAAACCTTAACAAGTGTCATGATTATCACAATGTTGTTAAAATCAGATCGGAGGTTGAATCGATTTTTTTATCAGTTTACGGTCTGATTAGTTCGATCGGTCGGTCCGACCGGTCTAATTTAATTTATCTGCCATTTTTTCTTTTTTTTTTAAATTTTTTTAGTTCAAAACTGTGTCGTTTTGAAAAATTTCGGTTCGACCAATCATCGATTTTTTCAATTCAAACCAATTTTTTTCGGTTCATAATTTATCTGGTTTTTTATAATTTAAAAATCAGACCAGTGACTGATTTTTAATTTAACTAGTCCGATTAACCGATTCGATCCGATCCGATTTTAATAACATGGGATTATCAAAGGTCCATTTCAAATTTTCAATACATATATATAAATATGCAATAGTAGAAGGGTTAATAGTGGAAAGGGCAAAGGACACAAAGATTGAGGAAGAAAGAGCATGAGTACAAAGTAGCATCATGCCAACATACCCACCGCTCACAACATTACAAATTACAACAAAACAAGAAACGTTTTTTTTTTTTTTTTTAAAGTGTTTTTCCATCAAGTGGTGGCGCTATAGGAGCAGTTGTAACCCCTAAGCCTTAACGGATATTGGCGTCATCCCTCTTTCAGTTACGTGGCTCTGGGCACGTGCTTCTCCTATGCTCTAACTAATATTTGATAGAGTACCCCACTCCACCAATCCCTACTTCACACTCTGTCACATACCAAGACAAACCATTTTAATTTTACCTTATTTTATTTATATATCTTATCATTATTAAGTTGAAGAGTCAAAACTACCCTTATCGTGTACTTGTTGGTAACATTATTAATTTTCTTTCTTTCCTTCTCAATATCTGCCAAATGGATAATTAAATAAAATGTTGGACTTCCAAATTTATTTTCTATTTATATTCTATGATAATATTTGAAATAATTATTATATTAATACTTGACACACTTATATTATAATATTTATTGAGAAAAAAAATTAATAAATAGATAATTAAAAGAGATAACGGTATGTTTAATATTTATATTGAAATTACTTTTATAAAAAAACATTATTTTAGATGTTATTCGGAAAGCATTTTTAGAGTGTTGTTTAATTATCTTAAAATTTTTATGATTAAAACATATAAAATTTATGTAAAGAATAAATTTTAATTATTTCTAATTAATATTTTTAATAAAGTATTTTTCTCAATATCCATTGTGATTCGTTGGATATAAATCTAATTTATCATTTTTTTTTTAAATTTAATATCAAGATATCACTGTGTCGACTCCTAGATAACAATAATACTAAACCAATCAATGCATACATTTGAATAATGGTTTCAATATTATTAATATTGAAGTCTGCCGCCATAGGCCAATAATGCTTGTGTATTAATATATATACTATATACTACTGCTATTATTATTTATACTACTTCAAATTCATTGAGTTAGATTTAATCAAAACATAATCCCACTCCAACGTAATTAACTATGCACTCTGGTTGCTATTATTAAAAGTCATAAAACACACATGAATACCTAGGATTCACTTCTTGTAATATAAAAAGGGTGAAGATATTGATATTTTTTAAATGATTTATGGTATTCCACTTATAAATTTTATCAATTTAATTGATAATTCTATCCTTAATTGAATTATGGAAAAAAAATATTTTTTTTACTTTTAATTATTTAGTTATTATTGGATGAATTGATAAGCCCAATTAGAAATGGTCCAAATAAAAATTGAAATTCGTTCCCAAATTTTTTAAAAAAAAAATGAAATACAAAAATATTTTGCTTTTTTTTTTTTGCAATATGAACCAAAACTTAAAATATAATATAGTACATGAGCACATATAATTTAAAAAAAAATTATAGTTCGAATATATATTAATTACTTTATTAAGTTTGGACATAAATTAAGAAAAAATTAAGTGATGATGAAAAGTTAAGATTACTTTAAGATAAAAATTAAATAAAAATGAATTTTTATAAAGAAATAAAAAAGATTTATTGTGACGAATGATAAATTAAGTAAATTTTAAATATAGAAAAATATTAATTAATTACTTTTTAAAATCTTTTTTTTTTTAACATTGAATTAGAGAATTTAATATCAGTGAGATTTTACTTTTAAAATAATTTTATTTTACCATTAAATTAAGACAACACTTATTACTTTTCAAAATCTAAGATTTACTGTTTCTTATACTAATCAATAGTGATAAATATGATATTTTATAAATATAGTAAAATGGTTCATAACTGATCTTTGTTGCAGCTTCTTCTCCATTTCTTAATTATTATGCAAAGGAATGTGTTTGATAACAGGGGATTGGTTGAGTAGATCTAATAATTTTATAGGTGAATAAGTATTTGGGTGAGCGCATAGAAACAGGAAAAAGGCAAATATTTATGTTATCTAATCCTAATTGGAAAATTTGGCAAAAAAAAAAAAAAAATCCTAATTGGAAACAATCGACATTTTTTTATTCTGACCGGATCATTTATATCAGACAATATTTTTTCAAAACTGACATGATTTTTCTTAAAATTGATTGCCAAACTGTCCGATAATTAATTTCGGATCTACCGCTACTGACCAATAATTTTTCAAACTTCAGAATATCCTAAAAATTAACTCGAAATCTTCAAAAACTTACCTAGAAAACTTCAAAAACCGAACCGAAGGGCGAGCAGTCCGAAAACTGGGCCATCTCGCGGACGTCCGCAAGACAGGCCGGCGCGTCAGCGCAGGTCTAACGCGTCTGACTCGTCCGCCAGCTCTTCTGGCGAACGTCTGCCAACGCCACTCGCGGACGCACATGGTTCTCACGCGCATCCTCTAAGATTTCTCGCGGATGTCCTCCTTTTTCGCAGAATAACCATTTTGCCCCTTCTTTTTTTTTTTTTTCATTTTTTAGGCCCTTTTTGATCTTTTCTACCCCCATCTGCTCCTATAAATACCCCCCTCCATTCCTTTTCAAAACACACCTCAAGTACTTGTTGATTGGCTATCCATTTGCTTCCTCTCTCTCTAATTATTTTTTCACACTCATTTTGAGTAATCACAATTAATTAATTAATTAAAAATTAATTTTAATTAATTAATTAATTATTTTAATTAAGTCTTCACTTAATTTGGTTAATTAATCTTTTTAATTAATTACTTTAATTAACTAATCACTTTAATTAATTAATCTTTTTAATTAATTAAAATTGAATAATTAAGTAATTTTCCAAAATCAACATTGTTTTACGAAACGGAACTCCGATCCGGTAAAACCACTCTCCCACCACTCAAACCCACGAAGAAGGTATAATCTCTTACCCTCACTCAAACCCCAAACCAAACCAAACCAATCAAATCTAACCGATCCTTAAATCCCCTCCACTTCACCGTGGAAAGAATTACGTGGGTTTTGATCCTTATTTAATGAGGTACGTAGGCAAGTTTGGAATCTAAATTCAAGTTTCAAATCCAAATCATAATCAATCCCAACCCCTTTTTATTTTTCATGTAAATATCAATTTATACTTTTCTTGTAAATTTCAATTAAAGCAGTTAGTTAAATTAATTATTTTGGAGTAAATGAGCGATTTTGTAATTTTCCTAATACCCATAAGGGCTAGAGGAAATACTCTCATTTATTTGTGGATGTTTAAATACTTGCTCTTTATTTTTCCATATATTTCATAATTATGCTATGCTCATGCATTATAAATCGTCATTAATACTTGTCATCCATGAAATCAATTTTCAAAGTCAAATCAAATTTAAGAGTCAAATTGAGATTATTTTAAAACCAAAAAACCTAATCTCCGAACTCAACCTGTTTTAAGGACTAGTGACTTTATCCTTGGGTAAATTAATCAAAGATTAATAAATTGGAGTCAAATTGAGTTTTTCCTTAATTTTTCCATTTAAATAAATTAGGGTGGCGACTCCCAAATCTCTTTCAAAAATCAAATCAATTTTCTGAGGCGATAGCCGCTTGCAATCATGAGCACCGAAACTCGTACCTAATCTCCCTTAAAAATTGCTCCGCCTTTCCTTAAGGCACCTGAGTGAGGGGAGGGCCGTTCGAGCGAGGCCTCACATTTGGCAACTCCACTGGGGACTAGTTGCCACCCTTTTTCAATAAAAGGAAAGCAAATAAGAGGATTACTATTTGGTTAAGGATTTTTTCCAAAATAATCTCCATTTGGCACTTAAGTTTAATTTGATTTTCATACATCACTAAGGCTCATTTCCTAAACCTTAGATTTAGGAAAACTTTTGGATGGTGAGTAGCATTGGCTCGACAACTCTCTTTGAGTATGTTGGGAGATAGCGAAAATATTCCACCCCGCGATAAATTCCCGATCATTTCAGTGGTGTAACGAGCAATCCGTACTGTTGGACCCACGCGAGTCTCTTTAACTCATATGTGATTAGGTATATCGATGCTCTAGTGGGATGGGAACCCTTAAACCAAGCTACCCTTCACCCTTGTGCATATAATTGCCTTAATCTTTGATCTTAGGTTCCGTGAACCATAATAAATAAAGAGCTTGTGCATAAACCATGAAATTATTTTGACATGCATCATGACATTAACATGCATACATGCATAAGAAACTCGAGGATAAAGTCTTCCCACTCCATAAACCAAAACCGGTGGTCCGTCACCCAAAAATGCCCAACCAATAAACCCGGTGAAGGGAATCCTTTTCTCGATGTACCGTTACATCTGTTTATCCTTTCCAAGTGTAAATTCTTACCCTTCCTTTTCTTTTGAAGGTACAAATGGCCAACACCTTTGACCAGGATGCTATGAACGCCTTTTTTGCCAGTCTCCTCAAAAAGCAAGAGGAATCCTTCCAAAACGCACTTACCATCGCCCTTAAAACACAAGCAGACACCTTCA
Organism: Vernicia montana; assembly: GCA_949750685.1. Lineage (NCBI taxonomy): Eukaryota > Viridiplantae > Streptophyta > Magnoliopsida > Malpighiales > Euphorbiaceae > Vernicia > Vernicia montana. Next base: position 6,515 of record CATKHJ010046942.1, read on the forward strand.
TCAATACTCTCACCACCCAATCCGCCAAATTTACAAACGCCCTCAACACCCAGCATCAGTCCATCATTAACCAAGTTAGGGAGATGACCAATACCACCACTGCTCCTCCTCGTGCCGAGCCCACTTCCACTCAGGCCGGTATAAGCTACGCTCCTACTTTCACTCCTCATCCCGTTATCGATCTAACTGATAAGGGAAAAGCTCCTGATACTCCCACTTCTCCCCCTCTGGACTTAAACGCCACTGTTCCATCCCCCACCACGAATCTTTTTCAAAGTGGGGACTTCTCTAGCTTCCTAGAAGCTAATAAATTGATGGAAAAATTTGAGGCTATGGAGAGGACTCTCAAAAACATCAAGAAACATGAAGACATGATAGATGTCGATTCTCTGGCTCTCTTCCCGAATGCAAGGGTTCCACCCAAGTTTAAAATGCCGGTTATGGACAAGTTCAACGGAACCACGTACCCCAAGACTCACCTAAAAATGTATGTGGGTGCTATGAGACCTTTAGGGGTGGATGACGAGCTCCTTGCTCAGTTATTCTAACAATTCCTAACCGGAGCTGCTGTGAAATGGTTACTAGATCTCGACCAAAACCACAAGAAAAGTTGGGATGACATTTGCAATGCATTTGTCAAACAATACCACTACAACATCGAGGTGGATGTCACCCGTCGAGATCTAGAGACAACCAAGCAAAGATCAGGAGAGTCCTTCACCGCGTTCCTTACAAGGTGGAGGTCTAAAGCAGCCCAAATGGTGAACCGCTCGTCGGAAGAGAAGCAGATCGACATTATCATCAAAAATCTCCTCCATCAATACCAAGTCCATCTGCAGACCCAGTACCTCCCGGACTTCAAAGCCCTTATCGCCACTGCCTCTAAGATTGAGGATCTGATTCAATCTGGGTAAGTCGAGGATGAGTCCTCGAACTCGAGGTACCGTAGGAACACTAACTACACTTCCTACACCATTCAGTCGCCCAACCAAAAAGGGGGAGAGGTAAATACCGTCTCCTATCATCAACCGATGAGGTTGGAATTAAGAAGAACCTTCTCTGAGCTAGGCATGCCCCTAAACACTATTTTCAAAAAAACCTTAGGAGCTCATCTTGTTAAACCCTTAGAGCCACGAGCACCACCAAACCCTTTGCCTAGGAACTATAATGCTAACGAGCACTGTGACTACCATTAAGGGCCGGGGCATAAAACTGACGACTGTAAAACTTTAAGGCACAGGATTCAATATCTGATTGATAGTGGAGACATTATTACTCCCAAACCCAAGCCTAACATCACCACTAATCCTCTTTCCAGGCACTAAGGAAATGTCAATTTCATCACTTCTGATAAACAGGAATTTGACCCTATCTCTATGATCCATCCCATTCCGGATTACTGCTGTGTTCTGGATCTAAATGATTTCATGGATGAAATCGACACAATTACTCGGAGCGGGAGAGTCCTTCCACCACCAACTCATCCTATTGTACCAAAAGAAACTACCCCAGTCAGCCACATAGTTCCTCATTCAGTAGAAAAGCTAAAACCCCACCAAAAGCCTAAAGAAGATTCTATCCTGAAGTAGTTAAAGAAGAACCAAGCTAACATCTCCATTTAGAGCCTTATTCAGTCCTCATACCCTCATCGCCAAGCTCTTTGCAAGGCTTTGAACCAGTGCTAGGCTCCGATTGACATCACACCTAAAACTCTTGTGGCTTCTTTGACAAGCACCGTTAAGACAATGTCTATCTCTTTCAGCGACTAGGACATCCCGCAAGGTGGGAAAAACCACAACCAAGCTCTTTATATTACCGTAATGACCTAGGGCAAAGCTGTGCCCATGGTGCTAGTGGATAACGGGTCTGCTCTGAACATATGCCCACTGAAAGTGGCCAGCTGCCTAGGGTTAGAGGCGACGAATTTCACTCTGTCTGATCAGGTCGTGCGAGCTTATGATAACACCAAAAGGGAGGTCTTGGGTGTTGCTACCTTGAATATGACCATTGGACCCGTTACTATGCCGATCTCCTTCCAAGTAATCGATGTCTCAGCCTGTTTCAATCTACTTCTGGGAAGGCCGTGGATCCATCAAGTCAAGGCGGTTCCTCCTCTCTTCACCAGAAATTGAAATTTTCCCATGGTACAAATATCATTACGGTCAAAGCTGATGCATATGGGAAGAATGACCATCCAAGCTCTGTTCCTGTTTTAGAAATCAACCCTGAACCCTCCAGTGTTCCTCTATCAGGCTTCTCCTTTGACATTATCCAGTTCATCTAAATGGAAGGTAAAAAATTCATTTCTTTTGATTTTGACCCTATGGAAATGTGGTTGTGGCTAACATGATGAGAAAAATGGATTATTTTCTAGGTTTAGGTCTGGGAAAGAACCAGCAAGGGATAACTCAATTTCCAGAGTACCCTACTACCACTGCTCCATTTGGCTTAGGCTACAAGCCCACATCATAGGACATGATGGAACTGGAGGAGAGAGCCAAGCTAAGGGTTAACGCCAAAAGGCGAGGTGAGACCTATGATTGGCCCATGCACCCATACTTTAAAACCCTTAATGGGTATTTTGTGAAAGAGGGTGAAGATTTCCCCTATTGTGCTTTTCCCGAGCCTTAGTATTGCCCTATTTCTGGAAAACTAAACCCTAGTTTCAAAATTTTCTTTGATGTCAGGCTCAACCTAGAGGAATGTGAGTCAGTCTATTTACTGGAGGAGGATTGGGAAACAAGTATGGAGCCCTCTCTTTTCGAATCCATCCACATGATCACTGAACACCAAGAACCTGGTTCCACCAAGCTCATCCACCCATCTCAAGCTCCATCCAATAACTGGTATTTTGAGGAGAGCACCGGCCTTGTCATGTCCTCATCTGAGTCCTTTGAGTCTGTAATCGAGTCCTCCAAATCTGAGTCTGTATCTTCTGAGTCTATCCTATTTGATGTTGAAGTTGAGTCTGTCGAGTCCAATTTTGTAACCCACCCTGTGGGCCTATCATTTACTGTAACCCATGATGATGGGAACTTCATCAGAAACAAGAAATTTGACTTTTTCGCTTACTTTTCCAACTCTCTATGTTCTACTTCATCTGATTTGTCATTAAATGGGACACCTGAAAAAGAAAATAAAAAAGAAATAAAAAATGAAAAAGGCAAAGAATCTATTAATTATGGCACAGAGGAAAAATTCAAAATCACCTACATTGCATCTGCATATCATGATACACAGGCATTAGTAAAAAAAATTCGTCAGTTCTTGGACTGTTTTGCATAGGAACTCAAGGATATAGTAGGGGTAGATCCAAGCATCGCAATTCACAAGATCCCGACCTACGAACACTTGAAGCCTATTAAGCACAAGCTGCGCATAATGAAGTTAGAATGGTCTTTGAAGATCAAAGAAGAAGTAACCAAACTGTTAGACAATCGGTTCATCGAACTGATCACTTACCCTTCATAGCTAGCCAACATAGTGCTTGTCCCCAAGAGAGATAGAAAATTCCGCATATGTGTTGACTACAGGTATCTCAATAAGGCTTGCCCTAAAGATGAATTTCCTTTGCCTCACATTCACTTATTAGTAGACCGTATGGCAAGTGCATTAGTGGTCTCCTTGACCGACCTCTATGCAGGCTACAATCAAGTCCAAGTATATCCTCCTGATAAGGAAAAGACATCTGTCATAACATAATGGGACACCAACTGTTATCGGGTCATGCCTTTTGGTCTAAAGAACACCGGGGCAACATATCAGAGGATGACAACTACTATTTTCCATGATATGATGCACAAAGATGTCGAGGTATATGTAGATGACATGGTGGTAAAATCTGAGACCCCTGAAGAACATCTAGAAGCCTTGGAAAGATTTTTCTTGAGACTCAAACAGTACAATCTTAAGTTAAACCCAACCAAATGTGTCTTCGGTGCCTCCTCAAGTGTTTTCCTCGGACATTTGGTCAGCCAATGGGGTATAAAAGTGGATCCTGCCAAGTCAAAGGCAATTATAGAAATGCCATCTCCTAAAAATGAGAAGGAGATTAGAGGTTTCCTAGGTCACCTACAGTACATCAGTCGTTTCATTGCACAACTGGCGGATGTTTGCGGACCAGTGTTCAAGTTACTGAGAAAATGAGCCTCTAAGCAGTGGAATGAGGAATGCCAAAAAGTCTTTGATAGAATCAAGGAGTATCTGCTGAATCCACCTGTGCTGTAGCCTCCGAGACTAGGTCAGCCATTACTGCTTTATTTATCAGTTACCCCAGAAGAAAACACCATCTACTACCTGAGCAAGCGCATGTTGGCTCATAAGCTTAACTACAATCAAATTGAGCAACTATGTTTAGCTTTGGTATGGGTATGCCACAAACTCCATACCTATGCTCATACACAACCCATGTGCCAGCTGACAAGAGCCCTTTGAAATTCCTTATGGAGAAGCCAGTTCTTGACAGAAAAATAGCACGATGGATGGCAATACTTGCAGCATTCATCTAAAATATGTCCCGAGAAAAGCAGTAAAAGGAAGCATAAATGCTGAATAGCTGGCTGCAGCCCCTCTAGATGGTGAACCGTTTGAGCCTGAATTCCCAGATGAGGATATCCTGACCATAAACCCTGAAGTATGGAAGCTATTCTTCGATGGTGCGTCTAACAGCAGGGGTTATAGAGCCGAAATAGTTATTGTCACCCCAAAGGGAGATCACCTACCCATGGCAATCAATCTAGTCTTTGAAGTGACCAATAATGAGGCTAAATATGAAGCGTGCATAGCCGGCTTAGAGGCGGCTATCAACATAAGAATAGATCACCTCGAAGTCTACGACGACTCAAACCTGATTATCTCCCAAGCCCTTGGCAAGTGGAATATAAGAGAAGAGCGTTTGGTTCCTTACCATCAACGCCTGAATGATTTAGCAAAGAGTTTTTAGGAACTTTCCTTTCACTACCTACCGAGGGCTAAGAACCAGTTCGCCGATGCCCTAGCCACTTTAGCCTCAATGATAGATGTGAGTGACAATGAAATACACAGGCCTATTGTCATTAAACTGAAGAGGCAGCCTGGGTATTACGCCATGTGTATGAATCTTCAGTTAGCCGACATCAAACCTTGGTTTTGGGATAGTCTCAACTATATTCAAAACGGAAAATATCCAGAAGGGGCTTCCAAAGCAGATCGGAGGACCCTGAGGCAGTTAGCTGATAACTTTATACCTAATGGGGATGTGTTATATAAGAAAGCCTGGGACAACATCCATCTGAGATGTGTGACTGAAGAAAAAGCCCAACAGATTATGGAGTCAATCCATGGCGGAGAAGGGGCTCCGCACATGAACGACATTGCTTTGGCTCGAAAAATCATGAATCTGGGTTACTTTTGGCTGATCATGAATGAGTACTGTACGAAGTATATGCAGAAATGTCATAAGTATCAAATTTTCGCTAAGCTACAGCATCGGACACCTATGCCACTGAATCCCATAGCGACACCATGGCCTTTCGTCACTTGGGGTATAGATGTTATCAGAAGAATCTCCCCGAAGTCCTCCAATGGTCATGAATACATTCTGGTGGCTATGGACTACTTCACAAAATGGATTGAAGTAGCACCATATCAGGTTTTGAACTCTAAGAAGGTGGCCAATTTCATCTGAACCAATATCCTTTATCAGTTCGGAACCCCCTTCGAGATAATCACTGATAATGGCTCCCACTTTCAGAAAGAAGTAGTCCGACTGCTCCAAAAAGAAGGAATCCAGCATCACCGCTCCTCTCCCTACCGGTCACAGACTAATGGGGCAGTTGAAGCTGCCAACAAGACCATCAAGACCATTTTGTAGAAGACCATTGTGAAGCACAGAGACTGGCATAAGCATCTACTTACCGCCTTATGGCGGTACAGAACCACAGTCCGCACTCCCACGGGGGCGACCCTATATGTCTTGGTCTACGGAATTGAGGTTGTCCTCCCCATTGAAATGCAAATCCGCTTTGCCAGGATGATGAGAGAAAGCTAGCTAAGCGAAGTAGAATGGATTAAAGGCTATCATGACCAATTGAATGCCATCGATGAGAAGAGAATGGATGCAATGTACAGAATTCAGGGTTATCTATAGAAACTTGCTAGACATTTCAATAAGAAGGTGAAAGATAGGAGTTTGCAAGAGGGAAACCTGGTCCTGAAAGAGATTCGAGCTCCTTGCACGACCCACGAGGAAAGTTCAGATTAAATGGGGCTGGGCCGTACATACCCAAAAAGATCTTATCCGGCAGAGGTGCTATCCTCATGGACTTGGACGAAAATGAGTTCTCCAACCCTTGCAACATGGATCAGTTGAAGAGATATTTTGTCTAAAATTGATGTCTGTATTTAGTTTTGTTGCTTATGTAATCAGAACTACGTGGACTTGATTCTCCCTAAAAAGAAAATGACAGAAAAGTGATGTAAGGGATACGTAGGCATCCCGACTCGGGTGCGGTCCAAATCATAGTACAAAGCATTTTTTTTTAAATGACAAAACATCTCATTCTTGTTTCCTCTGTACTTAATGCATCATCCATTTTATTTCTTTTGCCTAAACAAAAAATAATAATAAAAATAAAAATAAATAAATAAAAGAAAATGTTTGCTAAGCTGAAAACCCGAAAGGGCGGTTTAGGCAGAAATTAGAGCAAGCTCGTCGAGTTGAAAACTTGAAAGGGCGACTCGAGCAAAAATTAGAGCTAACAAAAAAATGCTGAAAAGTGCTCGCTAAGTTGAAAACCCGCAAAGGCGGCTTAGGCAAAAATCATAGCAAAATAAAAGATGTCTCATATATCGATGATCAGATTTTACAAGATACAATCTATCATCACAAAAAGGATAGTCTTTCCTATGTCATCTATAGCTTATCCTGTATCGTGTAGTCATATCAGCTTGCAGGCATGAACCAAAAAAATAAAAAAAGATGCAGCAAAGGTCCTAAACAGCTACAAAGTAAAAATATGTATCAATGTCATGTCCAAATCTAGACTATGCTCCTCCTCCTCCTACGATGCACATCCCGTGTGCTATCATCCGAGTCTGAGCCCCTCACAATCTCGTGAATCTCTTCTAAAGTCACGTCTGTCCTTAAAGTCTCAGTAGCCCCCTCAGCTGTAGTAGGCAAAACACTGGCAGAACCTAAGCTGACCCCCACGGTCATCCTAAAAAGCCTAATCTGAGTCCCTACAGCTCCAAAACTGCTCCTAGAAATCCCCCTCTATGCAGTAGCAGCCTGGGAACCAGTCCTCGCTGCTCCAACAGGAATCCTCCTTGAAACACGAGAAACAACAGTCCTCCTCTCCGCTCTAGCAGCAGTAACCCTCCTCTACACCAGGACTGTAGTGTCCCCCTTCCTCCTCACTGAAGTCACTGTCTCCTCTGTCACCACTATTGCAGTTTGAGTCGCTGATGCAACCTGTACAACCTGTAGTGTCGAGCCCTCTATGGCTCCTCTGGTCTCCTCCAAAGGTCGAGTCACCCCCTCCGTATGTCCCACCGTCCTATCATCCGCAGCACCTCCGGCAATCTCTCCCTCCTTCGGGGTGTCACCCTCTATCTCTCTAAGCAAAGCAGCCTGGTGCTCTCTTTCAGCAGGCCAGACCACCTTAATCAACCAATTGGTATACCCTTCGGTAGTCCTAAAGCTGATCCCTGGAAGTACCGCATGATAACTCCTCATCCAGCCACCCCTGATAGCTCTAGCAATGGGAGTTGTAACATGTGCAGACTTCAAGAAGGGTACAACTGGGGGCACATCCTGAGTCTAGCCCATCTGCCTCATAACTCTCGTCCCCTGATAAAAGGTCGTCCAGCTCAAACCAAGCAAACAGACCACCCGATACCTGTGCCTCATGGTCATGAAGGACCTGATGCCATACCACTGATAATACCAAAGTACATCCTCTAGGGTAACCTCTAGAAACCACCCTATCCACTCCGTAACTGAGCCTCGGCGAACCTGGATCGGCCTCATGCGATACTGAGAAGCTGTGTAAGGACTCCTCACCGAGGCAACCACCACTCGGAGATGATCCATGAGCCAAACCTATAAGATAACCCAAAAATCCAAAATCAGACACTCATAAAGCATGAATAATGGGAAGGGTAAGACAAACATACTATTTCCTCACCTGAAGAATAATAGGAGAAATAGTCCATCTTTTCATACCTCGTACACAACAGTCCAACCTCAACAGTGTCTCAGCCAACACTGCCCCAGCCATAAAATGGCTCTGCTCCATCTGGAGTACCAAACCAGTCACTCTAGCATCACCCCATCCGACAGAACTAGGGAACAGGTACCCTGCTATCAAACAGAAAACCAGAGCCCTCATCCTAAGTCTTTGTCTCCTCATGTCTCCAGAGTCACCAATATCTTGAAACTCTGCAATCACTGCAGTCAGATCCACCTGGCCATCAATAACCATCTGGCTCACAGCATCCTCAGATAGGTCTAAAAACTCCTGAAAAATCTAAAAATGTCACACTCTGAACTCTGGCACCACCAGGACTGTCTCGAGATCGTAGCTAAGTATGGCGCTGAACTCCTCAAATGTAGGGCAAAGCTCCTCCATGGTTGTACCCAAGCGGAAAACACGGGCTACCAAATCTCAGAACCTAAAACAGGCCCTCAGAAAATCCTAATCCACCTGAACTCCTCGCAGTGTCACCATCGCTACAATGCCATATCTACCCAAATTGATTCTCTCCACCTTATCGAGTTTCTTGGTCTATACATACATGCTATGACTGAAATCGGCTCCATGAATGTGAAAATCGAAAGAAAATAAGCAAAGAAATAGTTGAAGAATGAAAACTAAAGAAAAATTCAAGAAATGGGCATAATTTTGGCATAAAAATCAAGAAATAGTGAGTTCTGCCTCGGGATGAGAGCCTATTTATAGGCAAATGGCAATCACATTAAGAAGAAAGAGAAAAGCTGCCAGAAAATGTCACTGCCACCAGACGTATTGGCAGATTCGCCAAAGCTCTGGGCCGATTCGCCAGGGTTTATGGCGGCAGCCGCTATATGCATTGGTGGATCCGCCAACCATGCTGGCGGACGCTCAGCTTTTCCTGCCCTTTTTAGCTTTCTAGTCTCCCACAGCACCAGCAGGGCCCCACAACACAAATTCAGGATGTTTTCTTCCCTCCTTGGGATAGAAAACTCAAAAAATAGGACTTTTCCAGAGTTTTTCGAGACCGAGGACAAGCGAAAGCAATAAATCAAAATTGTAATTCAGCAAAAGTCAAGTTTTAGGTCATGCATTCTTTGCACAAAAATTACATAAATGGCATATAATTCTTTTTATGATGTTGCATAACAGACATTCATGACGCATAAACATACACGGTAGAGCAAAGCATTGAAAGAGTCACATAATAAATCATGCATACACGAGCATACATCATCGGCATCATCAAAACACATAACATGGAATAAAAATGCATACATCAGTGCATAATCATAGTAGTACAGTCACCCGTGGAAGTACTGTCTCCCGCCGAGGGAGCAAGAAAAAGAGAAAAGAAGCAAATAACAGATACAGTGCTACCGCCCGCCAGGGGCATACAGACACAACAATCTAAATGGTGCTACCGCCCGCCAGGGGCATTAAAGATACAGTCATCTGAATAAGTAATATCTCCCATCAGGGGAGTAAAAAGAGAAACAAATAAAAATAGCAGCGAAAGCAAGTCAAGGTAGGCACCAAGTCAGCGCCGAGTATCAATCAGAACCGACCTCCTCTCCTCCTCCTCCGAGGAGCATCCTTATCACCTGCCCCCTGTGACTCTGAAATGTCAAGATGCGTGAGAAGTCCGGCAATGGCTACCTCCATCCTGCGGGAGACGTGATAATTACGCCGAGCGTAGTCTCCAGGAACCTGCGTGAAGAGAATGTCAGATGTTTCGGATCCTTTCCAAACACAAAAGAGGCATAATGAAAATCTTACCTAAAGATCATTTTCAAAAGTGGGAAGAACAAAAAGGTATCTGGGCAATATCATCAGGGATCATCCGCTCGCCCGAGCAAACGATATCAGGAAGTTGCCATGTCCCCATGATACCATCTGCACCATGATATCCAATCTGCTCAGGGAGCTGGTATTATGTACTCCAATTCACCCTACCAGTACTATGGCTAGGGCCAACACTGTGACCAAACTCGAGAACATATCCCCCAGATGAACCAGCCGAAGGGATCTCAGGAGCTTCCGGAGGAATGGGCTCCATTGGGATGGCAGAGGCAGTAGAAGATCGTCCCTGCCATATAGTCTCCCGCATCAGGAATCTATCACAGAACTCCAAGTAGTTCAGGTTAGGGCGCTGATGCAAGTACGCCTCCCTTCCATCGAAAAGCTCCAGGGAAGCTTGGATATCAGTCCCATAACGCGTATCAAGTAGTGGAGGCCCGGGCACACACCAGGATCCCATAACCTGGAAATGGACTCTCTCGTCCAAATAGTACAGCCGAAAGTAGGGAGACCGCAATAACGCCTATCTACTAGAAAGGGCCTCTGCAAAAGTCGCATGGGGAGCATACAACATCCTCTCTCCGAAAGGTCTGGTAACCTATCATAAAAAAATTGGCAAGCAGGTCAGAGTAAGACAACAGGAAAGAAATAATAAGGAAAATACTTGCTGGACAGTCAGTTGGTTGAAGAAAGCCTGAATAGTCAACAGGGTGTGCCTGCGAGGGACTTCCCGGTTTGACTCCTCCCATCTCACTCCAACAAAAAAATCTGGTATCCACTGCCTGATCAGCCCAGGAGCAATAAAGAGGAACTACTCGTAGGCCCAGAGCTGTCAAATCAACAAAATAAAGTCCATAAAATAAAGCAAAAAAGCATGATCGAAATATCTACCTCCTAGATGAAAGTCATCCCACCAACAAATAAGATGCACCCTCGAGATAAGTCTATCATCTCAAGATACATCATGCTTAGAATTGCACCTCCCCAATCATATTGATCCCAAACATCCATGTAAACCAAGCTGGGTAAGACATTCAGGTCCACGGTGTCCCTCATATTATGGGTAAAAGTACAACCCATAATGATCAATAAACATAACCGAGCAACAGCCTCATTAGAGGCAAGGTGGCTTGCAGCCAGCCAGTCTAACTTGTCATGCAGAAAGGTGCGACTGACGTAGATGTTATCCCTAAGAGGATCGAAGCCAATCAGATTTTGCATCTCTTCAGGAGAGAAGGTCACCTTCCAGTCGCTGAACATATCTAGGGACCGAACCCCGAAACGGATCCCTGAGATCATGTACAAGTCAAGTGGAGTGCAAGTCAACTCCCCGCAAGCAAAATGAAAGGTATTAGTGGTATCCCACCACCTCTCAGCTAAAGCCTTGATTAAGTTCATATTGGTGTGCTCAGGCGTCTTTACCTTCAAGAAGTCAATAAAATCAGTGGGCTCCAGCAGTGTCCGGACACCACCCTCCGGGGTGACACACCTAATCACCTCCGCTAAGTGGCACCATCCACCCCTATTCTTCACCGTCATGGTCTATATTCAACCAGTGTATGTACATGCAGATAGCAATCAAAATTTCTGGAAAAAAGAAATAATAATAATAACTAACCGCTAAATGCCCCTCATATGAGACCTGCATATTAGGCTCTCGCCGGAGGAGCGATGGATTCGAATTATCTCTAGGCGGATCATAAAAGAGCCCCCCTGGACCGCTCACCGAGGGAGTAACAGTGTGGCGAGAAGAGGAAGCTCTATGTCTGGATCTCGAAGCCATTTGTACAAAATGCTGAATCTAAAAAGCGCAACAAAACATACTGGTAAGAACAAGTCATCAATTATTATCATTATAAAAAATAAAAATAATAAAATAATAAAAAAAAACGAAACAAAGAATTGAAATTTGAGAGAAGCTCACCTTTGTAAGTTGAAGAAGAAGAGTGAAATGAGCAAGTGAAATGAGTTGCCAAGGGCTCTATTTAAAGAGTTGCTTGTACGGAAGAACGTGTCCCATAATTATCTAACTGAGTAAAAATACATTTTCAGGGGGCATTTTAACTCAGAATTCAGATCCGAGAGTCTCTACATGTTCGTATGATTTTTCTCTACCTATGGAAACCAAATTTGCCTACCTTCCGACCAAAGTTGCGTTCCTTATGCTAAAAAGACCAGAAAATTAATAAACCTGAAAATTTTTCAGTCTCTCAAAACCTGACAAATCAGACTCCAAAAATTACCAGAATAGCTTCAATGCATCCGGAATCATTTTCCAATCCCAGATCCATCAAAATTTTCGACTTCACGCTCATCAAAACTGTCTAATAAATAGACAGTTTCGATGAGGGGGCAGCTGTGAACCCTCATTTTAGCACCCCTAAAAATATTTCTGAACTCATCAGAGCTGATCAGAATATTTTTCTATCCAAACCGACACTTTTTCGATCCTGACCGGACCATCTGTACCAGACAATATTTTCACGAAACTGACCGGATTTTTCTCAAACTGTCCGATAATTAATTTTGGATCCACAGCCACTGACCAGTAATTTTTCAAACTTCAGAATATCCAAAAAACTCGAAATCCCTGAAAACTGACCCGAAAATCTCAAAAACTGAATCGAAGGGCTAGCAGCCCAAAAATCGGGCAATCTCACGAACGTCTGCAAGATGGGCCGGCACGTCTGCAGGCCGCCTCGCGGAAGCCGTGAGTCTCCAGGCGCGTTCACACTGACACGCCTACCACGCGTCCATGCAGATGCGTGTCAGACGCGTCTGACTCGTCTGCCAGCCTAGCTGGCGCATCAACCAATTCTCCTGGCGGACGTTCGCCAGCGCCACTCGCGGATGCGCGTGGTTCTCATGCGCGTCCGCTAAGATTTCTCGCGGCTGTCATCCTTTTTCATAGAATGACCATTTTGCCCCTTATTTTTTTTTATTTTTTAGGCCATTTTTAGTCTTTTCCACTCCCCATCTGCTCCTATAAATACCTCCCCCCATTCCTTTTCAAAACACACCTCAAGTACTTGTTGATTGGCTATCCATTTGCTTCCTCTCTCTCTAATTATTTTTCCACACTCATTTTGAGTAATCACAATTAATTACTTAATTAAAAATAATTTTAATTAATTAATTAATTTTTTTAATTAAGTATTCACTCAATTTGGTTAATTAATCCTTTTAATTAATCACTTTAATTAATTAATCTTTTTAATTAATTAAAATTGGGTAATTAAGTAATCAAAGTAATTTTCTAAAATCAATATTGTTTTACGAAACGGAACTCCGATCTTGTAAAACTACTCTCCCACCATTTAAACCCACGAAGAAGGTATAATCTCTTACCCTCACTCAAATCCCAAACCAAATCAAACCAATCAAATCTGACCAATCCTTAAACCCCCTCCACTTCACTGTGGAATGAACTACGTGAGTTTTGATCCCCATTCAATGGGGTACGTAGGCAAGCTTGGAATCTAAATCCAAGTTTCAAATCCAAATCCCAATCAATCCCCCTCCCTTTTTTATTTTTCATGTAAATGTCAATTTATACTTTCCTTGTAAATTTCAATTAAAGCAGTTAGTTAAATTAATTATTTTAGAGTAAATGAGCGATTTTGTGATTTCCCTAGCACCCATAAGGGCTAGAGGAAATATTCTCCTTTACTTGTGGATGTTTAAATACTTGCTCTTTATTTTCCCATATATTCATAATTATGCTATGCTCATGCATAATAAATCGTCATTAATACTTGTCATCCATGAAATCAATTTTCAAAGTCAAATCAAATTTAAGAGCCAAATTGAGATTATTTTAAAACTAAAAAATCTAGTCCCCGAACTCAACCTGTTTCGAGGACTAGTGACTTTATCCTTGGGTAAATTAATTAAAGATTAATAAATTAGAGTCAAATTTGGTTTTTCCTTAATTTTTCCATTTAAATAAATTAGGATGGCGACTCCCGAATCTCTTTTAAAAATCAAATCAATTTTTCTGAGGTGATAACTGCTTCCAATCGTGAGCACCGAAACTCATACCTAACCTCCCTTAAAAATTGCTCACCTTTCTTTAAGGCTCTCGAGCGAGGGGTGGGACGTTCAGGCGAGGCCTCACACATATTTTCGCAAAACTCGCCACCACCACCAAAAAAATGAGATAACTCATTCCAATATCCAAATCCTAGTCTAACTCTTTCTTAAGAATGATAATTCAACTAGGAAGAAGATTGGCTAAGAAATCACTATAATAACCTATCTAACTTAAAACAAAGGTAAGCATTCTATCATTCTCATACTTTCAATATAGTTTTCTCCTCCAATAAATTTACTGACTTAAGCCTTGGAGTGTGACCATTGGACACACCCGAAGTTCTTATTCGTTGATTTAGAGATTCAGGCAGATCTTCAAGGTCCAAAACAAGTATCGGTTCAATCGTCACGGTTCAATGAACATAGATCTAATTCATAGGTTATCAATTGGTGCGATGAACGTGGACCATGATTTTATATTACAATGGATCCATTAGATTTGCGGCTGGACCTAAATCAAGAAGAAAAAGAAAAAAAAAATGGGTATTGCTCAAAAAGTAGTAAAAGAAGGTGAAACACTACAAGGCTATGTCAAGCAATAGCAAACTAGGTTGAACAGTTAAACAACGAGATAATGTTTAGTGAACCTATGAAGAGGAGAACAAGACTTCAACCAAGAAGAAGAAGTTGGAAGATAACGCTCATGCAAAGCTAGAAAAGGTGCAGGTGAGCATAGGTGATTCACCTAGAGGGGAGTGTTGAACAATATGCGTTTAAATTTGGACATTAATCAAAGACTGAACAAAAGACAACAAGTCGTTATACTAATCACATTATAACAACTAAGTTTTCTTTCACTTCAATTTTTGAACATATATCTTGATGCAAGTTTAACAAGATAAAATAAAATATTAATCTTCCAAAAGGATGAATAGCCATCCAAAAGAGATAAGATAAAAATATCTATAATAACTCTAACATTGTTTCTAATATACTTGATTGTTATTATTATTATTATTATTGAAAATATGCTAATCATTAGTTATGAAGTTGTTCATATATAAGTTCTAATGAAAGCTAGGACATTATTGGTCCAAGCAAGACGAATAGAAGGTGCTTCCCAAGGGAGATTGAGTTCAACACGAATAATATAGCAATACAATTGATTCACATGAGTCGAGGATGTTCAAATGCATAACATAGCCACTATCAAAATCTTTTTCCTATAGATAAGTACAAAAAGGTATGGGTAAAGTAGACGAACCTCTTCACCAAGCATAATTTTTTTTTTGCAAGTATGGTTTTTGCTGCAAGAATTGTGCTCTATCTGCTCAACTCTCCAATACCATAAAAAGCTCACCTCTCTAAGGCAAAAGGCCTAAATTCTCCAGAGCCAAGAGTGCTCACCTCTCCATGAACCATTGTGTTCACATATCCCTAGAATATGATCTAAGTATCTCACTAGGGTTGTCCTAGAATATGATATAAGGATCTCACTAAGGGTTGCCCTAGAACATGATCTAAGTATCTCTATGAGGGTTGCTCTAGAACATGATTTGAGGATCTCACTAGGGTTCTTACTGAACCGTTGGTGTTCATATCTTGGAGAAGTTATTCCAAAACTCCCTTAAGGCATGAGAGCTAACAAGAATGAAGTTAAACAAGCCTTACTATGAGGCCTCGCCCAAGCATCGGTACGATCCACTTGGAATCTGAATGCTCATTTGGATTAAGTCTCACGATTGAAGCGACTATCACTTTATTTCGCAAATTTTTCTTTAATTTTGCAAATTGATTTTGGGAGTCGCTTCCTTAATTTATTTTTATTTGGAAAAATATAAGGTAAAAACCCATTTTGTGACTCAAATTAATTAATCCCAAAAGAAAATGCACTAGACCTTCGAAGTGAAAGAGAATTCGGGGACTAGAGTTTTTGTTTGATTTGAAAATATTGGTTTGCCTTAATGATATAAAAATAGTTTTGATTAAAAAAAATATTATTTCATGAACAATTTAAATTATGGAATGACAATTTAATATGGAATGGCAATTATAAATTCATCCATAAACAAAAATAAATAAATAAAAAAGATCAGTAAATTAAGAATAATTTAAAATTACAATAAAAACCAATAATTATGGGATATCTCCTCCAGCCCTTATGGGTTCTAGGAAGATCACACGTTCTCCAAAAATAAGTAAAAATAAAAAGACGAAGAAAATAAAAATAAAAGGTGATAGGGGGAATGAGTTGTTTGTTTTAAGGTGGATTTGTCACTTGGATCAAGTGTGCCTGTGTATCCCTTCGAATGAGAATTAAAACTCATGTAATTATTTCATTTTTCAACTGAGGGTTTATTTTAGTCTAATCATTTTATCATGTTTTGATTGATTAATTATTAGAAGGAGTACAAGAAGAAGAGGAAGGCGCTTTGCCTAAATTAAAAGTAAAAATGCTTACCTTGCATTTTCGAGGCTTAGGAATGTATGGAGGATGGAGCGGCTTGCCAGATCGTAGTTCCATCTTTCTTGATGCAAAGGGATGGAGAATATGGCCCCTACGCCAAATTGAAGATGAAACAATTTAATTGCTCCTAAAATATTAAATATTAAAAGCAAAGCAAAATTAAAAGCTTAATTTAATCAAAGGAGGACTAAATTAAGCGAACTAAAACTAAAGAGGAATTAGCCTTTGAAAACTTTTACAAAGAAAATAGGGAGAAGGGTAGAAGGTTTAGATGACAACTATCAACTAATAACCATGTGTGAAGAAGATTGTGAAAGGGAGGATGTATTTATAGGCTAAGGGGTAAGAAACTGAATTCTCCAGCTTCATATGTGGGATTCAGGTGAAAAAGTACTAGAAAATCCGAACTGGATGTTAGCTATCGCAGGGGTTGCCTATGGTGCCACAAGCTGGCTTGTAGCAGCTGCAAGAGCCTCTTACGGTGCCGCAAGACAGCTCCAACAACTATCCTTTTTTTTAATATAATTTTTGAAGATCCATGAAATATTATTTGGGATGTAAAAATACGGGTTCACAGTTGCCCCCTCATTATGGTTACTTTCTTGGAAAGTGAGTATGATGAGAGTGAACACGGGTTGTTATAGTTAGAAAGGATCCTAAGGCTATCTTAGGATGGTCTATTCTCGGTATAGTTTAGAAAGAGAAACCTACCTGTATGTTAGGTTGATGCTGATGCTAAGTCAGATTTAAAGTATGAATCCTAAGGCTATCCTAGGATGGTTGATTCTAGAAAAGGGAAACCTAACTTTATTCTAGGTTAATGTTGATGCTAAGTCGAATTTAAGGATGAATTCTAAGGCTATCATAGGATGATCAATTCTAAGTCTGGTTTAGAAGAATGATACAAATGCTATTTATGATATAAACATGTAATATATGAAACCTAAGGCTATCCTATGATGGTTTGGTAAATCTTCGGTCTGCTAGGGTTAAGACTCTAAGTCTAGTATGAAATGCATCCTAAGTCTAATATGGGCATGCAAAAGTAAATATATTGATGAACTGGAAACCTTGAGCCAGTGAAAGGTCTACCTAAGCCACTATGGTATGAGGGTATTAATCTTCTAAGAGGTATCAAATTGAAGTTTCTGGAAGGTGTCTTATTTTGGAGCGATGGTGATTTGGGAGGAAGATGATTTGGTCACTTTGACAATTATTAAATGGTATTTTGTTTAGCCTTGGGTTAATTAGCTTAGAGATGTTTGAAGTCATACTCAGTTTGGATTGAGTATACAGAATTGATAAAGATTATTGTAGAAGGTTGTGGTCGAGTTCAGCCTTGAGTTGATAGGCTTGGATTAAGAATTTGCTTCGATTTGAGGTATTTATGCCAAGAATGGGCTTCTAATGAAAGTTTATCGGCTTAGGATTTTTAAGGTTGATTTGGACTTTTGGGGAGATGATTGGTTTTACTTTAGGTACAGTGTTAGAAGTTTTGGTTGCAAGGAGATTTATGGGATAACTATAAAATGAGTTTGCGGGTTTGCTTTGCGTGGCTCATGTATTGAGGGTTTGCCCCTAATATGGCTTTTATGGGACTTTTTGTGCCAAATGAGTTTAGACTTAAAGGATGATTTGGCTACTTGGGCTATCCAATGATGGTTTGGGTTTTGCGGTTTGAACTTTTTGAAAGGTTTGATTGATTTTAGTTTTGGTTTTGCTAAGAAACTTGGACTATAAAGGATGGCAGGCTTTGCCAAGTAACTTGAGTTTCAAGGATGATAGGATTTGGGAGACATAATTGACTTTGGTCTTGCTAAAGAACTTAGGCTTCAAGGATGACAGGCTCTAGGAGATACAATTGACTTTGGTTTTGCCAAGGATGATAGGATTTGGGAGACATAATTGACTTTGGTTTTGCCAAAGAACTTGAATATAGGCTCTAATAAACATGATTGACTTTGGTTTTGCTAAGGAACTTGGGCTTTAAGAACTTTCGAGGATGATAGGATTTGGGAGACATGATTGACTTTGGTTTTGCCAAAGAAACTTGGGCTTTGAGGATGATAGTTGAACCTTTGGAGAGGCTTCTGGGAGGTTATAGGATTTTGTTGTTATAGTATGATTTATGGAGAAGATAAGCAGAGCTATTTTAATGTCTAAGATTGAAGAGACTATTGGGGTGACACTTTGTCAGCTAAACTTAATGAGATAGACACAGAAGATGGGGTGACACTTTATCTGTTGGACTTAGTGGGACTGACACAGGGGTCAAAGGATGAGCATTTTAGGCTGGGGAAAGAGCTATTTCGTTTGGTCTCTTGAAATAAAGAAATAATTCAGAACATGATATTAATAAGGGATGATAGGTTGGTAGGATATAAATAGTAAGGATGATGACTTCGTAGGACATGCCCCTAATGAGGGATAAGGGAAACTTTGCCTGTGATGAATTGACAAATGATGACTTGAAGGATAAAGGGTGATGACTTTGGAAGACATGCCCCTAATGAGGGGTAAGGGTAACTTGTCTTGACATGTTGATGATTTAGGAAAGATGACTCTGGGGAAAGGTAGAGTTGTTTTGCTTTTTTAGTAGGGAAACGTATAATTGACACGAAGAGGGATGAATTATTGATGATGGACTACTTGAGTTGGATAGACAGGACAAACTATCTACCTTTCATTTTGAAAAAGACAAATGAATTTGAACATTTGGATGATACAACTTGACACTGGAATCCAATTTGAACAAAACATTATTTTTTTAGCACTAAGTTTTGCCAAAGTTGCCCTTTCTAGTTTTCAACTCGACGAATTTGCTCTAACTTTTGCTTAAATCGCTCTTTCGAGTTTTCAACTTAGAGAGTTTTTTTTTTTTTTTTTTTTTTGCATAAAAGGCTTGAGTGTTTTATTGACTGCTTCGACTACCTCGCTGTTTAAACATTCCATTTTAAAAAGCTTGAAGATTGGACCACATACTTTAGCCATTTGTGAAATGAAATGGCTAATGTATTGTGATTGTTCTAGAAAACTTTTGATCTCCTTTTCTGTTTTCGGAGCTGACATTTCCATGATAGCTTTCAACTTTGCAGGATCAACCTTTATACCTCTCTTACTGACCATGTAACCCAAAAGTACACCAAAAGATGCCCCAAACAGACACATGACAGGCTTCAACTTTAGATTGTATTGGGAATCTAAGGAAGAATCGCTTCAACGCATCTAAATAGGGGTGTGCAATATTCAGTTAAAACCGAATAACCAAACCGAACCGATTAAGCAGTTCGGTTTTAAAAATAATCGGTTTGGTTTGGGTTTTTAATATTAAAAATTTTGGTTATTTCGATTCGATTTTCAGTATAAAAAATCGAATAAACTGAACCAAACCAAAATTTATTAAAATAAATTTATTTTTAAACAACTTGATTTTTTTTATTAAAATAATATAATTGTTGAAATATTGAAGTATTGATCAAATAAAGTTGAAAAATGTAATTGTTAAAATTAATAATCTTTTTTAATTATAGTTTTTTTAATTATAATTTTCTTTTCTGTTTTAAAAAATTAAGAGAAAATGTATTCTATGAAAACCAAATTAATCCAATTTCCAAGAATTAATTATTCTAATTTCTAAGAATTAATTATTCCAATTTCCAAAAATTATTATTCAACAAGGTCATGCATTATTCTAATTTCCAAAAATTAAAATTTCTCCTATATTTAAAAAATCAAAAACGAATCGAACTGATTTTTTCAATTCGGTTTGATTTGATTTTACCTATAATCGGTCGGTTCAGTTTTTAATAATGAAAATTTCGGTTTGTTTGGTTTGACTTGTTCGGTTCAGTTCAAAAATCGAACCAACCAATCCTCACCCCTACATCTAAATGACCTTCAGTTGTTCCAGATTTTATGACCATGTTGTCCATGTATACTTCGACATCTTTATGTATCATATCATAGAAAATTGTAGTTGCCATCTTTTGGCATGTTGCCTCGAAGTTCTTTAATCCAAAAGGCATGACCCTGTAGCAGTAGGTGCCCCATTCTGTCACAAAGGTTGTTTTTTTCCTTATCAGGGGGATATGGACTCAAATTTGGTTATATCCCGCATATAGGTTAGTCAAGAAGACCACTTCAGATCTTGCCATGCAATCAACCAATAAGTCAATATCATCCTTTGGACAAGCTTTGTTCAGATCTCGATAATCCACACACATTCGAACCTTCCCATCTTTCTTGGGAATCGATACTATATTGGCTAACCATGAAAGATAGGTGATTGACTCAATGAACCCATTTTCTAGCAGCTTGATGCCCTCTTCTTTGATTTTCAAAGATCATTACGCCTTCAATCTTTGCAGCTTTTACTTTATGTGCTCATAGATAATGTCCTTGGGCCATATAATCTTGGCTTATTCCAACTGACTTGTCATGATGCAATGCATGTAATTTCCTATGTGCCAAGGTTTATTGATTTTGTCTTTTTATTTATTGATTTATTGATTTATTTTTATTTTTATTTTTATTTTTATTTTTATTTTTATTTTTATTTTTATTTTTATTTTTATTTTTATTTTTA
>CATKHJ010046979.1:0-22819 GCA_949750685.1 Vernicia montana
AAAATTGGTGTCAATAAATTCGTATCGAAGCATGGATACCAAAAATATGCACCACTTAATTTTCTCACCGAAGGATTGCCGAAAAGACGCGTCGGCAGATCCGAAATTACACCGTAATTAGCCAAAATTCAAACGTTCACCATAATTCGCAAATGAGATACCGAATCAAAACTTACGAGATAACGAATCCAACGGTACAAGAATCATCGGAAACGGAGGTCGGAAAGTCGACGAAACGGTGGTCGGAAGATTCTAGGGCCGGTGACCGCTTCGGCGGCGCGTGCGGCGGCTCTGGGCGGCGGACGGCGACCGGGTTGATGGCGTTGGAAGCGTCTCGGCTTCCTATTCACGGTGGTCCGGCGCGTGTCAAGGGCGGCGATGGGAAGGCGGCGATCGGAGCTGTTTTCTTTTCTACTCTCTCTCTCTCTCTCTCTCTCGGTTTCCGTTTCTTCTGTCCTTCTTCTTTTCTTTTTTTTTTTTTTTACTTTACTTTTTTTTTCTGTCACTTATCCTCTCTTATATATATAATAATAATAATAATCTAAAATCAATTTAATTTTAATTTAACCTTTTCAAAAAATTAATACCCGATAATAAATCGAAATTCGGGGTATTACAGTTACTCTCTTATAAGTTGAAATTAAGACTAAAATCAAGAATAAGAGTAAAATATACGTGGATTTATGATCCTATTTAAAATTTTGTTTTTTTAAATAAGTCTTATTTTTTTTTTTGTCAACTTTACCTTTTCTTTTTAAATAAAAGATTATATTATAAATCGTATTTATTTCTAAATTTATTAATCTTAATCGATAACTTGAAAAAATACTCTTTAAATTTTATGTTTATTTTCATAAATTAAAAACGTTAAAATTATCTTTACGGGTATAAAAAAAATAAAATAAGACATAGGTATCCATGCATAAGCCCATTATTCATTTATGCTAGGAATAATAAATCAACTCAAGTAGACTTAGGGTTGGAATTTATATTTCATAATTGTATTTTAATTAATTATTTTGTCTTAATTTATTTTAAGACATTGTCTTTATATATATATGAGGAAAGTGATTATCTTTATTTGTCTAAGTTTATTTATAGTATGTATGTAAAAAGATTTTTTTTTAAAGAGACTTGAGAGTTGGATTTAATAATTACAAATACTTTTAATAATTCTTTTTCTCAAGTATTAAAAAAAAATTGACATAGGATAAATGGAAAATAAATTTTTTTTAATAAGTTAGCAAATTTATTATTTCATATTCCGACATAAGTACCAAATTTAATTGTTATTAATATTGATGAGCAATTAAAATGTTTATAATTTATATTTTATAACATTATTAAATTTTAAATTTTATATGCAAATAGATTTTATATAAATTTGAATTATTAAATTATTATTTTGATTAGTTCAATATTTATAATTTATTTTATTGATTGAATATAAATAATAATTATTAGCAAACTAAATTTTTTATTAACTTAATTTTAATTTTCATAAAATTTATCAAATTTTTATTTAATTATTAATTAAAATATTTTTATTTCGTGAAATATTTAATATTTGGTAACGCCTTGAAAATTCATAATAAGTTGCATGTGGGTAGACTAGTCTTTTTATTTTTTATTTTTTATTTTTTATTTTTTATTTTTATTGCCAAAGCGTAGATTAGTCTTTCAACAAGAAACATAGAAAATAGAATTGTCGTAAAAGAGTCAAACTTGAACTTTACTTTAAAACTCTACAAATAAAGTTAAATTATATTCGATTAGTCTTGTGAACAACTCGATTATTATTATTATTATTATTTTGGCACTATAAAAAATAAATTTTAATGCTCCTATAATTAACATAATCTAATATTTTCTTATTATATAATCTAATATTATAATCTTTAAAAATATATTTTTTATTAATTATTATCTTTGTGATACATGTAATGCTTAATTTTATGATTGGATTTTTTTTTATTAATTAAATGTTTTTACTTTTATGTTAATTTTAAATATTTTTGTTATATTTATTTTATTAAAAATAAATATTTAAAAAGTTGAGTGTTATGATAAGTTATACACGAATTTCAAAACGAATCGAATTCAAACTTAACTCAATTAAAATTTATTAACAAGTCGGGTTCAAATCGAATTCGATTGTAATTTATAAATAAATTTTTGATGAGCCGAGCTCGAGTTCTGTTTGAATTTAAACGAGCCGAATTTAAACATGATTTTTAAGTTTGATATTGAGTTCGAGCTCGAATTCATAAAAAAAAAAATATCAAGCTGAGTCTGAGCAAGTTAAAATTTAGATTCGGTTCAGTTCGATTACGACCCTACTTGCAAAACAACGTCATGTGCCAAAAAAAAAAAAAAAAAAAACATTTCGTTTAAATGACAGTAATTTTTTTAATATATTATAGTAAAGTGATATCATGAACAAAACTATTTGTCCAATTTTCTTCAGCATATATATGTAGTGGTGGTTTTTAACTTTTCTTTACAAGACACATGCAATGCGATATCCCACAAATTAATTTTATTTTCAGCTTTCTAACTTAATTCCAACAAAGATTAGGGATGGATAGGGAAAACATGTTATATTTTTAACATAATGATATTAGGCTTTCAAGTTATCAATCTTTATAATTAGATACACCTAGTTTAAATGGTAAGAGTATTGCTCCTGGGAGTAAAAAGTCTTGAATTGCAGAGAGAGATTTCGTCTTTATGGCGAGTGTAAGAGAATTACCCTCTTTTGTGTAGTCCACCGCCCATTGAATCTCCCTAATATCAAAAAAATCTTTATAATTAGATTAGGAATGAAATTGAAGAGTCTCATTCAACATTTTTATATTTAATCTTCTAATTTTTTTTTATTAATTTTTTTTTTTCAATTATTTTTATATGGTTAACAGTTGAACATATAAAATTTTAAATTTTAAATTTTAAATTTTAAATGATTTTCATTTATATAAAATTAAAAATACAAAATAACCTCAGAGCCATTAGCTGGAGTGAGACGAGAATTGAATTTGGGGATTCAAGTTCTCAACTGTCGGTGCAAAAATAAAAAAGTTATCAACTGAGAAGTTGTACACAAACACACAGGCTAGGCTGATTGGACGGATAGCATTGAGTGCTGACTGAGTGAAGGTTTTGTTTTTCCCATCGCAGACCAGAAAGAGGTCAGGTAAATGCAATGAGCTCGTCGGAAATGGGTCCCAATTGTCATGGATGGAACAGTACAATTTGGTCACATCGGAGTCGGAGGTACCCAATTCTTGGACCCAATAACCCATCTTTCTTATTTTTTGTTTTTTTTTTTTTTTCTATATTTTTTTCCCAATATTATATAAATATAAAGACTGAAAAGGCGCTTAATCCCAGTACAAAATACCCTTTTAA
Organism: Vernicia montana; assembly: GCA_949750685.1. Lineage (NCBI taxonomy): Eukaryota > Viridiplantae > Streptophyta > Magnoliopsida > Malpighiales > Euphorbiaceae > Vernicia > Vernicia montana. The sequence continues at coordinate 3,409 of CATKHJ010046979.1, forward strand.
AGCAAAAGCATGTTCTGTTTTCTCTGAAAGGTTCTTTCTTTTGTATCTAGGTTATTGGTTTTTCAATCTAATCAATTGCTATTACTCTATTTAAACCATAAAAGGAAACCAAATATTTTATATAAATAGAAAACTACTGTCTTTTCTTTTCTTTTTTCTTTTTCTTGATTTTTGGAGATTGTTTATGGATCGTCTCCGCCCTAGACAGAGGCCGGTGTTCTCTGGCTTCACAAAGGCTGAGGTATAAATATATATTTTTTGGTCTTTTTGTTATCTATTTATTGTTTCTTTACCTGGGTTTTCCGTAGTTTTTCCATTTATGCCCAAATGGGATAGATTTAGCCCTTAATTTTGGCTCTGGTATTTTGTCTGTGTATTGGTATGTTTTGATCTTTACATTTTTATTTGCCGTTTAATAATGTGGTAATGTGTTTTGCTTTTGATTACAATACCAGAAACTTTGTATGTCAATTGGCAAATTTCAATGGTAATAGTAAATGTCATTGCATATGATGTGAACAGTTTTCTTGATTGTTGAAGCTTCTGATTCACAGAAAAATTGGGAATTCTGTAATTGTTTCCAAACTTGAATTATCTGGTCATAATGTCAGTTCACTTCTTCAAGTTCTTGTTTATTGTGTGTGGATGTGTGGTGATACATTTTTTATCAATCCACAAAACTCTCTTTGTTCGACTTGGTTATATTAGAAATGCTGTGTTTGAATGATGCAAAATCTGTTCTTTCAGCCATTGGCAAGTTTGTGTGCATCTTTCTATCCTATGAAGCTATGGCCATCTAAGCTTCTCAAATTATCATCTTCATTAGTTTTGCTAATATTTCATGTTATGGAATGATAAATGGTTTTTCTCTCATCCATGGAATCAGATAGAGAAGATGGAGAAATTGCTAAAGGAATCAAAAAAACCAATGGACAAGGAATTTTTTCAAAAAATTGGAAGAAGTTTTAAGTAAGTTGCTTTCATGTGTATCTTTATGCAATTATGAATAGATCAAATCACTTGGTTAGCTAAGATCATAGTTTCAGGGGTCTTTTGATTCAGTAGATATAAAAAATTTGTAATCCTACTTTCTTTTATTAGTTTTAAAACATTTGTTAATAATCCTATGACCAAAGGGCTAGTATCCCTTTAAAAAGTTGGAAAATAGATTCCATGAATCGAATGCACCACATGCTGCACAAACTCGATACATATATAATGCTTTTGTTGCGAAAGTCACTGGTTTGGGCTTTAACTCTTATTTTCACTTGCCATGCATTTGCAGTTACTCTTCTGGCCGTGCTGGGAAACCCATTGTTAAATGGACTGAGGTTTTGCCTTTTCAAATTACTCTTTCCTTTTTTATTACCAATTCGTTCCTGGAAGAGAGTCTTTGCCATTTGTATCCATCTCATAACTCTCCTATTACTACAATATGTCGAAGGTACAAAGTTGGTTCTGCAATAGGCAAATGGATCACCCATACAAGGTGGCTTCTTCAACTGATGCTTCAAAAGATGATCCTTCTTGCCCAAAAGGTAGTCCTTCAAATGATGCAAAAAAAAAAAAAAAGTTCTCAACTGCCTAAGGTTTCTCTTGAGCCATAATTTGGTATGATATTCAGTGCTGCAAAACCTGAAAAACTTGTTAGTAGTAGCCTTTTTTATATTAATCAGATAATTGGTATCAGTTAGTATTATTTAATGAATTAATTACTGAGGTATATTCCTCTTTTTTACTTAGTCTGTGCTTATTTGGTTTTATACAAAATGTTATGCAAGTTTATGTGTTGTTTTTTACAATATTTGTATGTACGCATATAGGTGCCTGCAAGCTAAAAAAACTCTCCAGTGACATGTTAGATTTTCTTTAGTTATTTTTCAAGTGATTGTTTCCATTAATTTTAAAATTTCACTGTTAATAAAGACAAGATATGCATCTGGAAATTCAGAAGTTGATAGAAAGAATCAGGAAAATTAAGAAAGATACATTATTGTATAGATTGCATATTGCGGTTGTTGCAAATGTTTAACATGTCACTGTAATTCACAATGTTTCATAAACATTTTACTTTTCTCTTTTCTCATTTAATTCCAAAATTATTTACAATATGTATCATAAACATTTACTGTTTATGCTATGCTAGCCAACATATGTACCTGCTTTTGCTTCTCCATGCAGAAATTATGATCTTTTGAGAATGATTTTATTTTCTAATTGCTAATAATGTTGGTTCAAAAGCAGGAGAGAAAGTCCCCGATTTATCCAAGTTGGAATTTGAAGCCAGATCATCAAAAGATGGGGCATGGTAAGCTTACAGGTCAAAAATTGTTGGTTTTGGTTCTTTAATATTTTAGTATGATCTTGTTGGATATGTTGGTGTCTTGTAGATTGGCAAATAAGGTTAAATTTGAATACAATTTTAGAGCTTCTAGATTTTTCTTTGAACCCATTTGGGACTAGAGAAAGCCTAAGAAAATCTTGAATGCCTTGCCTGGACAATATGGTTTCATTTGTGGTACTAAATGTTAAACTGTGTTACAAGTTGAAACTTTAATCAATTTGCTTAAAGATCGAGGATGTTCTTCCAGTTTGGATTATGTCATGATTGTTTTGAGTACGCATTTTATGATTACCTTGATGCGATGTCTTTAGATAGAAAAGTTGCTTGCTTCATTAACCATGTCCAAAGCTCATGTCTGGCATTCTCTTCTGGCTTTGTAGGTATGATGTTGATATGTTCCTCTGTCACAGATTTCTTCCATCCAGTGAAGCTGTAAGTTTTTATTGTATTATTTCATTACATTACCCTTTAGTACAGTCTACCAAACATGCAATTGGATCATAATACACAGTCTTTGCTATTCAGCTAATGCTGGTTTATTGTAACTGATGTTATAAATGGCCAAAGTCATTGGAATACATTGTTACAAGCATATGATAACTCAAAACAGAAGTTTTTTTTTTTTTTTTTAACTGAAGATTATACTTGGATCAAGGGCTTGTAACAGCAAAAGAATTGAATTCTTAAAATGAGAACATGTTTTGAAGCAAATTATCATTCATTATTTTCCTAATTAATCATTTGATGGATTTTGTAATTTATTAAAGGAAGTTCGTGTTAGATTTGTTGGATTTGGGGCTGAGGAGGATGAGTGGGTCAATGTAAAAAATGCAGTGCGAGAACGCTCTGTCCCACTTGAGCATTCAGAATGTCATAAGGTGCAAGTTGGAGATCTTGTGTGCTGCTTTCAGGTGATTTGAATTGCATGTATGTCCTGCAAATTGTCTATATATTTGGCAGCACTAGAGCTTATTTTTGCTGTTTGGTTTAACTAGGAAAGGAGAGATCAGGCTATATACTACGACGCTCATGTTATAGATATTCAAAGGAGAATGCATGACATAAGAGGTTGCAGGTGTCTCTTTTTGATTCGATACGATCACGACAATACTGAGGCAAGTATATTTGATTTTACTGGCAAATTATTCATTTCTATTTTGTCAATTAACTGGCTGAACGTCTCTCATCTTTTCTTCTGTCAGGAAAGAGTTCGGTTGAGGAGATTATGTTGCAGGCCAACATTTTAGGTCTTTTACCGGTTTTTCGTCTTTTTTATTTTTTTATTCACCATACTAAATAAATTATATGCTAGGCTGGGTTGTGAGAGATGGATTGACATCTTAATGGGGCTTTTGAACACAGATATAATAGAAAGCCCCAGTAGGTTAGTTGACTTGGTTCACAGTTCAACCTGTGCTACCATTCATTGTTGATATGTCGATTCATTGATAACAGTTTTTTTCAATGATTATGAGTTTCAATGTATTCACCCCTCAATCACACGTTCAAAGCTAAAAGGGAGCAAACAACAACAAAAGGAAAGATACAACTGAATGGTATAAAACAAACCGACTTTACCATTGAATTTAACTGAATTCTCACATTTTTAATCTAATTGCTAAATCCTCTCATTTTATCAATTTGTCTTTATAATTTTTTAACATCAGTGACATTTGTGACCATTTTGATGAAACTATTATAATATACAAATCGAGTCTGCCAAAAAAAGCACAATTAGAAAATAAAATTATATAATATATTGCCAGTTACCATTGCTGTTTATTATTATTATTATAACTGAATGGCTTGCTATTTAGAGTACATATAATCAACACTTTCTCATTGAAGTTTTGAAATTTTTTCAATCAATTTTCCTTGATATAGCATCCCTCCTCTTTTGCAAATAAATCCAAAAGAACTATAAATGATGTGTTGAGCGTTCATCACATTCCAAGCATGCTCTTATAAAATGTAGTTGGTCATTACTTTTCAAAGCACACTGCTAGCAATGGCCTTAGATGTGAGGTAGATTTACTGACAATTATGGTTAAATTATTACAGAAATTATGTTAAAAGTGAGTCAACGAAGTCCGAAAATAGACCAGTGAAATCAATTCAAAAATTATGAGTTTATCTCGTCACTGTTTCAATCAAGAAAGATGGGGTCAATTCACCAATACCCCAATGCGTTTTTTACCAAGCATCATTTTAAGCAACTTCTTTTTTTTTAAAAAAAATAAAAAAAATCGTTACAATAATTTAAAGAGAACGTAAATTTTTTTTTTTTTTTTTGAAACTCGTAATTTATAATTATAGGCCCCAAACACCTCTTTTAGAAGTTGTGGTAACAGATCTGCTACAAGAAGTGCAAATGGAAAATAAGTATTCCGCATCATAGCTGAAAATCCGACATCATTTAGAACAATCAATTCAAAGGAAAACAAATATCCACACCGTGAATTTCCCACAACCCATTTTTCTCATATCAGTAAATGTCTTGCTTCAAACCAAAAAAATGCGATCCATGGTGGCCCTTGCCCAGAATGAATAAAAAAAAAAGGTGAAACAATGTTACCAATAGAAATTATAATATAGTTGACGAAGTGCTCGCTTGGATAAATGCTGGTTGTTAGCGGCTCTGTGCTTAAAGAAGCTGCTACTTTGAAGACCTGCTATCAATGGAGATCCCACAGATCCACACTGCATTACTCCAGTAAGATCTATTAGCTTGAGCAACCAAATAAAAGGTATGAGATTGTTATGAGAGCTAGACAGGAGCAGGACTCCAGCAACAAATGTATTTAAACAGGAACATAAATTGCTTAGGAACCAAACAGTTAAAAGAATAATAAGATGATAAAACAAAAATTTTGTGGGTCTGTATCAGTTATGGTGTATGTCATCAAATGTCAAGCAGTGAAGAAATATGTAAACATGGACGGCATAATGAAAATGCTAAGATGGATAATTGGATATGTAGAAATGCAAAATTTAGAGCATAAGAAAAGACAAGCATTTGTAAGAAGTTAGAAGAGGCACCCATTGAAAAAAAGTTTGAGAAGAGACACCCAGAGGGTTTAAATATGGTTGAGCATATTGAAGTTGCAGATGAGCAAAGCTAGGCAATAAACCTTGGATGACATGGAGAGTATTGGAAAAAGAAAGTCTTACACGCATATTGAGGGTAAAAAATTATTTAAGTTTTGATGTTTGAAAGGATTTCAAAAAATTTTATATTGCGTTTGGATGCATGGATTTGAATTTCAAATTTCATATTTCAAATCTATGATTTGAAATTTATAAAATTATAAATCTCTTATTTGGAGAGTGTAAAGAATTTGAAATTTTATATTTGAAATTTATTGTTTGAATAATTATTTAAATATAAATTTGAATTTAAAAAATATAATAATTCAAAACTATATAACAATATAATTATTATATATGTAAATTTTCTTCAATACCAGTAATAATTAAAAGGGATCCATTTTACCTTTAATTATTAAATAGAGAATAAGACATTAGATTTGAAATAACTAAGTTAAACAAAAAATTTAAAATATTAGTTTTTAAGTTGATAAATTTCACCAAGGATTTAGGTTAAATCCAAATCCACCAAATTTTAAAGACCCAAACAAAAGATTTGGCCCAAATCCAAATCTAAGGTTGAAATCCATGTCATCCAAACATAGCATTAGGTACTAAGGGTAAAATAATCTTATTAAAAAAACATTATTAATTATTACAAAGAGGAATTCCCACAAAAAAAAGTTATTACGAAGCGGCAAGGGAAAATAAAATGACGTTTGTGGAAATTCTAATCCCTCATTATCACAAATCAAGGGTAAGTGCCGTTCCTTCCCCTTTTACTTTCCTATTTGCCCTCACCTATCCATGCAAATGAAGCATAAATCTTTTTGACTTGTAGAGGAAAACGATCCAAACAGACAACCCTAACCAGTTTAGCAATGAAGTACAGGTTAGTTGAGAATAAAAAAGAATAAAAAAATTCTAGATGGGTATTGGTTTTGGTTTCTAAAGAAGTTGCAAAACTTGACTTTGCCAAACCAGTTGTAACACATTTGCAATTCCAAAAGCACAAGCCCTTCCAAAAAGCATCAGTGTACACATGGCAATTTGGCCCCTTCAAACTTGAGTTTGAAAGACAAAAATGCTTTGCTCATATTTCTGTAATCTCAGTTAAATGAATGGTTTCTTGTGCATCTATTTCTCAACCTTAAGAAATCAAATAAGAGACTACTAGTTTTCCTCTCAGCAACCAAAGGAACCTAAAGTTATTTCCCTAACAGTACCCAAATCATCCTACATTCCTCTTGTACCACATAATAACATAGATATGATGATGCAAAACCTCAAAGAAAGAAACCAAACTTTAAAAAAAAAAATTCATAGTATTGTCAGAAGAACCAAGCACCTAGAAAATGATCAAGCTTCTATAATATTCTCATCATTGTACAAAAACATAATTGTCTCTATAACATCTCCATCTCCCTCTAGCCCTTAAAAATATTCAGCACATAATCAAAAGCACCATTGAATAAATTCAAGATGAAACAATCTGGGGAAAAAATGTCTAGAATCATCTGGGTATTTGATTAACTGAAAATAAAATTAAGAAGTAAAAATGCATGAAACAAGAAATCAAATGTTATATCAATATAATTGAATTTAATAGCAGTAGAGTACATGCACATGTCAGACACAAGTACATGGCTATCAATGAGAGCTGACTAGTTGAAATGCATGGCATTAATTGTCTTTTATAAACTTCCCTTTTTTTCCATTTTCCCCCTTCTTTTGAGGCTTTTTATGGACATTCTTTGTACTTGCAGAAAGAATGCTTGGAAATTTATCCATGTTCCATATTGGTTTAGTTAGCATTCTAGGTCTGAGAAGTATCATCAAGAATAACTTCACAAGTAAAATTAGAAGTCATTGAAAATGATCACGATGTAAAATGGATGGAAAAAGGATAAAAGATTGATACCATTGGCATGAAGTTGACTCACTAGACTCGGTAGCAGTTCCAGCACGTGTGAAGTCGATCCAGAGATCCAAAAGTAACCTGAATGTGTCAATTCTTTCATTCGGTTTGCAAATGCTTGATGTAAACAGGGTATGCAGGGATAGACAAGTTCAAAATGATAGTAAAAACAAGAGGCCAAAGAGTAATGATAGACAAGTTCACACTACCAGTTAAACGCCCAAGAAATCCAGGCAATAGACTTGTGATCCAAATAAATGTGAAGTGATCCCTGAAAGCATAATTAACTTAATCAATCCAACACACTTACTACCTAGCTGCAATAAAAACGTGAACCCAGATTATAAAAAAGAATCACTGAACTTCAAATGAAACTTCCAAAGATGATCCAGGACTTACCGAATAAAAGACAGGTTGGTCTTGCCAACAATATTTCCACGTTGAAGATCTTGACCACAAAATATTCATAATTAACCTGTGATCCTCTATCACAATGGTTAAAAATGCTTACATTACAAAGATATATGCAAAGAAAAGTAGACAAACAAGTGCTCAGAAATACACCTTGTGGACATTATGACCACTTAAAAAATGTGACTAAAACAAAAGGACCAATTAGAATCTCAGACATAAAATGCAAATAGCAAATAGTCAGCTACCTCTTAAGGCTTTCAAACAACTCTGCTATACCATTGATTAATAATTGATACAATACCTTGAATACCAAGAGGTTTACCAACAAGAGGATCTAATTCTCCAAAATATGATGGTTTTTGGCTTTGTAAACAGGTATCCTCAATGGGGAGCAACGTAACCCAAAAGATAAAATAGGATAAGAAAAGAGATGGTGAGGGGCACTTCACTGTCACTAAAAATAATTGCATTACAATAGTCCATTTACACGCCACGCAGCACATGCACCAAGTGGGTGTTAGGCACGTATAGTTTTAGATTATAGCATAAAAATACTAATATAATAAAGGAAAAAAATTACAAACTGTTACTTCAAAGTATACAAAATAAGTACATCCTCAGTCGTTTAGGTCAAATTCAGACATCTCATGAGTACGTGGATGAAAGATCAAAAGGCTCCTTAAGTCCAAAAAAACAAGGGAGGAGGAAAAGATAAGTACAGACTCAATGACTGAGAATGCCTAGAGCCCATGGCAAAATCATGATAGAACAATCTTGAGAGTGCCCTCTAATAATGAAAACATGACCTGTGCACACACCTTCAACCAATTGACCACTGTTCACAACTATACAAAGTTCTTTAGCAAATGGGTAAATTAACCCATCCTTATGGACAAAATATCTAATACTGGCTCATATGCATTTCAATGCAATTGAAAGACAGTGCACAGGTATTTGTAATAGGTGCTATGTGTTGGCGACGATAAAGAAGAATTTTGCATACATAGACTTCCATGACGCATCATTTTAGCTTAAGCAGATGCTTGTTTCACAAACAAGGTCCATTAGTCGTGAGAACTGCTATGTCGTACACGGCAAAATCATACGAACATCAATGGCATCCCAACATAACTTGAGTTGTTCATGAGACGGTTCGACCATAGCAGACAGATGCAATATAAAGATTCTTAGCCCATTTTTCCTGGGGAAAAAAGTAAACAAAATATTCGTATTCATTTTTATAAAAAGAAAATACAGATATATAAAGCAAAAACAGAAACAATATGGCCAATTGAAAAATGAACCTTGACATGTGTACTAGGAAAAGCAGAAGTTCGAAGTGTCTCTTGAGTCTCATCCGCTGGTTTTCTTCGGGGAACACTGAGAACAAAAGCAGCCTGGTCCCAAGTTGCTGCGGTTGAAGTGATGCGGTAACCACTATCCCACCTCCTATGAATTCCTTCACTAGGATATAGAAAATCTAGCTCCACAACCTAAAATTGGTTGGGAAAACAAGAAAAGATGTTACAAAAATTATCTCAGTAACCAGAAAGCTATTCAATTGAGCAGAGTTTCAAAAAGTGAACAAGACCTGGTCAGAAAATCCAGCCCCACGAGACATAACTATTGCCCACCTACTTCCAGCAGTGGCCATCGCAGTGACATAAAAGCCTTCTCTCCATTTCTTGTTAATCCACTTAAAGGGGAATGAATCACTGACTTTATAAGACTGCTGTAAATATTGGGTCCCTAAATCCAATAAAGCACTAAGTTAAGAATTGCAATAAGTAAAATTTTAAAACCACTGCTACCCTAAGAAAATGCAATACTAACCCTTAGACATCACAATTAATGAGCTTCCATTATTAGCTCCTGCTATTGCACTGATGTAGTAATTCTTTTCCCACTGTTCCATTATCCATTCCTTCAAAAATAGAGAACCATAGAGGCAAAGTTAACTCCATCACTTACAAATTAAATGACAAAAATATAGTTTTGAACATCCAAAACACTTGAAAAAAGTAGATATGCACAGCATAAAATAAGAAAATGTGATTTGCCATATTTGAAACTCACAACAGATAACTGTCTAATATTCACAGACCAAAACCAACCTTGTGGAGAAAATAAGGCGAAAGCTCATAAACTTGAGCACTGAAACCAGTACCAGCATCCATAATTAAGGCCCATAAGTTTGAGCAAGAAGCCACACTGCTAATAAATAACCCATCTTCATTTCCTTTTTCTATGTGCTGTGAAAGCCTCATATCAGCTACATTATAGTGATATCTACGCAGGAAATGAAAACATCAACCTTCTGTCATTTGCAAAAGAAGATAAAGAGCTCAATGTATAACTCCAAACATATACCTTTGCTTCATTGGGCGACGAGCATTGTAAACACTGATCCATTGCGTTGCAGGCATCCCCATCCGTACCTTCTTCTTTGGTTGTTCATCTTCTTCTTCCTCCATTGTCAATCGTCCCCTCTTATGCCCAACCTGATATATAAGCTTCATAACAAAAGATACATAGGTCTCAACACAACCTTTGGAGAATCAAAGTGATGAATAGCTCAACAATCAATCAAATAATATCTAGATAAAAAAAAAATAAAAAAATCAAAGGTACCTTCTGAGCACCATCAGTGTTTATTGGCCTAATATCTGGATTAGGGCCAACAATCCCATCAAAAAGAGAGATATATTTGGCATAATTGGGTTCCTCATCAAACTTCAGATTTACCACATACTCAACAAACTGTCGAAAAGGCTGAGGACAGAAGCAACACAAAGTTTCAGGGGAAGTCGCCATCTTCTTCTTGCAAACTAGGAACCCTTTGTTTTCCCCCTAAAAAGAAAGTTACCGTCAGAATGACACACAAATCAAATGCAAGCACAAACCCATGGATTTCAGAATCTTCAAACCTGATATCCTTGCCAAGGCAACCGGCCACGGAGAAGAAAAATAAGTGTGTAAGCAAGAGACTCTAGGTCATCTCTTCTGCTGCCAGTTCTACCAAGATGAGCATGAACACTGGCGTACCGCACTGTTCCCCTGCAGAAAAGAGAGAATTGAGCACCAAGAAGTCAAAGTTGAAAACAAAAGTATATTTAAATCTTCAAATATAATCTCAAGCTGTCATATGGTCAAACAAATACACATTACTCATTTTACCGAAAAACGTCGGGTCGTTGATCATATTCAACATGTAGCCCAGTTGAACTATCTCGCCACCTGGTTGCTGCACATCAAAACAGGTAACAAAATTACTAAAAATCAACCATCTATCATCTCCAATAAAGTTATTCAACAACGTACCTAATCCAAGGTCAACAAGAAACAGCTTTTTTTCTTCAGGAGTTCCAGGGGGGCCAAGCAAAAAGTTCTCAGGTTTTACATCCCCATGCACGTATCTGCCAGAACAGAAGAAACTGTATTACAGCTAATTCTCCATATAAGGAAGGGGGTGGGGGTATAGAGAGAGAAATAATAACTAATCATTTCATAGTTAATCAAGAAGAGTAATTCACACAGCCTATTTGGTAAAACACAGAAAGCACTTGTTTTCCTCCTTAACACAGACTCACTCCAACTCAAGGGCCTCACACCAGTTGACAACCATTTATAGATCAAATTAAAAGCACATGAGGCTGACATGGACATGGACATGGAAATATTGACACTATAATCATAATGCCTCTGGAACGTCAAGCAGTCCACGACAACATTTTAATTATATAAACTCTCTCAACATCTGAAACCTTGGTGATGTGTGAGGAAAAAAGTACATTCAGCCCAGCAAAAACAGATTTTTTTATAAAGAGCATTAGCAACAGTATTGGTATTAAAAGGAATCACCCTCTAGAGTGCATCTTCTCTAGTATAGAGATTGCTTCAATGGCAATGCAAGCAACCATCTCAATGGACATCCTGAAATTGGAAAGTAGAAAAGATTAACGCCATATATATTTAAAACAGTTGGCTTGATATGGTTAATTCATAAAAAAAATTAAAAAACAAAAATACAATTGAACAGAACTCAACAGGCAACTCAGAATGAACTTACGTGTGTGAATTGTTATTCCAAACATCCCATAAACTAGGTCCAAGCATATCCATAACCTGCATTAAAATATGGCATTTTAAACAGTAAGAAGAGACCATAGCTTAAAAAGCTGTGAGTTAACCATTGTAAGAATCAAATAAAGGTGCCAAATCCATTGACACATACCATGACATAATAGTCACCTTGTCGGCCTTTGTAATGAACTCGCGGCACACCATGACTACCTCCAAGTGCACTGTATGAAAAGCAGTGATAGTAAAGGTCATAATCCCACATGAACAGTAACTCCATATAAAATGCAATAGCAAAGAAAAAAAAGGGTCAAATAAATATATATATATAAAATAACAGGGGTCTCACTTGTAAACTTGCCACTCGTAGGGCGGTCCATAATTGCATCCTTTGCTACTTCTATGCTCAAACTTCAGCGCTACCTAAAGTTACACATCACATAGGCTGTTACCAAAATGAAATCTAACATAGATTATCAAGTTGTGGCACAAAATAGATAAGAATGATAGACCTCTACAGCTCCAGGGCCAGTTCTTTCATTTGAAGCAGTGGGACTAATGCGTCGACCAACATATACTTGTCCAAAACCTCCTTTACCTAGCTTTCTTTCTATTCTGTACACTGGGGAGCCTCCAACCTGTACCTGTTGTGAATAACCCAGAACAATTTAAGATGCATTGCCTTGTTAAATAATGACATTAACACGGTCATCCCAGTCTTACTACAAGTTAGCCAACACAACAAAAATAAGTTAAGATGAAAAACAAAAATGAGAAAAGATACAATAAATCAAATAAAAATTCTTTGTTTTACTCTATAAATCTCTGAAATCAAACTAAGCAATACTTGACTGAAAAACCTAAATGACACCCAAGTACCCAACAAACACTTTAAAGCCATAAACACAAGTTATCGAGTTTCAGAGATAATAATTTAAGAAAAATAAATAAATAAATAAATAATAATCCCATTTCTATTTGGAGCTTTCCCCATCAGCCAAACATGTAGATAACGTACATTTAAAACTATTCCGAAAGGTAGACGATAAAAAATTTAAAAAAAAAAAATCAAACTTTCTTCCATTTCTCATCCACTACCCCATTTCTCTATCAACCAAACAGCAAAACAAAAAGGAAAAAACCCACCTTCTCAGGAAGCGGAGCCGTGCTTCCCTCATCCTCAGCACCAGGACCCTTATCGCCACTGCGACCACCGCTATCATACTCATCCATAGTCTTCTCTGCAACCTCCTCTCTATAAGCTCTAGGGTGCGCCTCTAACGGTGTCGTTTCAGAGTTCAAAATGTTATTCTTATCATCAAAAGCGATCGGAATATTTTTCTTTCTATTTTGAGGAGTTTTTCTCTTTCGAGTTTGTACAGTGAGCTTAATTGGATTCTGATTCGAGTTTGGTTTGTTAGGCGCCCGATTTCTGCGTGGTCGGCTTCGCAGCTCAGGCATGGTAAGATGGATGACGATGGTGGTGGTATGTTGAGTCCATGAAAGCCCAAAGAAGATTCATGAAGGTTCTAGAATCATCAGATGAAATTTCGATCAAAGAGTTATTATAACAGAGAGACAAAGAAATTAATAGACAGTTTTTAGAGAGATAAAGTTAGGGTTTGGCGAATGGGAATTTGGAGATCTGTGGAGGGAAATGAAAAGAAGGGGATTCTTCTATTAGTACACACACGCAGAGAGAGAGAGAGAAGCCATGGCTTCTTGATTTTTTTTTATTTTTTTATTTATATTATAAAATAAATTAATTCAAATTTGTTTTTCGAAAAAAAAAAAAAAACTCATATTTGTGGATAATTATGCTCAACCCTTGGAAAATTAAGGGATAAATAAATTTTATTTTTTTTCCAAATGAGATAAATAAATATATTCAATGCCATATTAATAAATAATAAATGCTCTCTCATAATCATTTTAGATAAAAAAGTATATAATCTTTTTTGAGAAACAATAAAGGTGTATTATTTGTACTCTATAATTTGCTTCCACTTATTAGTTTATTTTTTAGTTCATAAATAAGTAATAAAATGGGTTAGAATATTATAAAAAGTTATATAATATAAATTCTATTTTTAATTTGTTAAATAAATATAAAAATAAAAATTAAACATATTAAACATTTTTTAAAGGAAATAAGGAGACTAATCATATTAAACATAATTATTGTCAACTTTTATTTTTTTAACCATTTATAAAAGACTACCAATATTACATAAATAATATTATACCACAATTAGTTAATTAGTTAGATAGAGTTAATAGATAATTTGCATCAAAAATATTTTAAAGTAGCTTATAAGTCGATTAAAAAAATTACCAAGCCTCTCTAATTACCATTATGTTTGGAAATTTTTATTAACTCGTTGTGAAATGTGAATTATTATAGTAAATAAAATATTATTCATTTTCAAAAATTTTAAAGAAAATATTATTCATTAAAGATTTTTAAAAAATCAATGTAACAACCTAGACAAATCTTGGGATTTAGAGATTAAATTAAGTTATTAAATTCTTTAATTGTGATAATTTTCGTATATTATTATGTGATAATGGGAATTAATTATTAAGCACTAGAATAATATCAATAAATATGATTGATATTAATATACTTAAAGAACTAATGTAAAGAGAAAAATAAGTTGTGATCAAATAAAGCATGGAACATAAGTATTTGGGCTAGAAACTACTTTGAGGGGCCGGCCATATTGAGTAAGGTAGTAGAAGATTTAATTGTGTTAAGTTAAAATTGTAAGAAAGAATATGAAATTGTGGTGGGACCAAAATGCATAAAAAGTCAACATTTTGAGTAATTAGATATAAATAAGAATTATTAAGAGAAAATAATTAAATTTCTAAAAGAAAATGGGATAATTATCTACTTATGTGTATATTAGAAATTCAATAATAAACCTAAATATTATAACCATTAGATTAAAGTACATAAATCTACACCATCCAAGTTGTGATGAGTTGGACTTAAGACTAGAATTTTCCCATCTTTTGTCTCATTTCTCATTAACAAAAAAAAAAAAAAAAAAAACTTGAAGACACACCCCTTTTCTCTAAAGAATAATTCGGCCAACTCAAGGAAACATTCAAGAATTCATTTTGCTTTAAGATAAATTCCAAAATCTAAGCTTGAATTTTCATTTTAGTATGATTAGGAGTGAGTTGTATGCTTGATTGGTAAAAATTTCTCTTCATTTCTTGAAGTGAATTTCGGCCTATATAGTGAAGTGAAGGGGAAAGTTTTGTTTGTTTAAATTAAGTACTAATTGAGATGATGGAGAATAGGAATTAAGGTTTATTGGATGGAAAGTTGATAGAAATCAACAAAATGAAAAGTTAAAGAAAATAATCTTAGGGTTTTGCCTATAGAAAGGTTTTTAATTAAGGGTTGTTTTGATGAATTAAGTAATAAATTTAGCTCTCTAGGATGTTAATTGAATAATTCCTAAATCAATTTGAAGATTGAGCACAGAATAGAAAATTTCCCAATTTATGGAATTAGGTAAATTTGTGAATTTTGTCTTTAAATAGAATTAAATGTAATTGAGGGTATAAAAATGATAAAATGAGTTATAATTGAGCTAATTGAATTTTAATTAGAAGATTGAAGTAAGAATTTAGAAAAATTGCTATGTAGGGTTTGGCCATATTGGATTTGAATAATGGAAATTGGTATTAATGACATTGGTGTTTAAATTGAATCAATTAAGTATGAATTTAATATTTACATAAGTAATTAGAAATGAGAATGAGTGAAATATAATTTCCCCAATTAGGGGTTAGTCAAAGTGGGAAATTGAAATTAAATTTATTAATTTTTAATTGACTGCTAATTAGATAAAATAGTAATTAAATTAGAAAATTAGTGAATTATAAGAACATTTTTTTTCCGAATTTGAACTTGGCTATAAAAATTGATAATGTATGTAAATGGATTAAGATAATTCTAATAGTTACCTAAGTTTGTTAATAGAAGAAGAAGTTTATTAGTTTTGGACAGTTCAAAGTAATGAGATATTACTGTAATTGTAGACCAAAAGGATAAAGGCAAAGGCAAGGCGAGTTCTACAGAGGGTCGTGAATTACCTTTTTGTTTGTGTTGAATAGTGGAGCAGATGAGTTTCACAGTGAGTATTTAGTAATATAATATCGTATGTAGTAATTTTATTTGAGACCATGTTTGATTGAATCACCCTGAATAATACTTCATTTTTCTATTAATTGATAAAGGGTCATTTACCCGAAATAATCTCAAATATTAATCATTGAATTGCTACTGTTAATTTCAACTGTTTATATATTGAACTTGATCATTTACTGTAAATCTTATTTTACTGTAAAGCAGAAATACCCATCTGATGTGGGTTAACATCAGACCTTGTGCATATGGTATGCCTACGAATAGGGCGAGCGTATCCGAACCCTAACTGAGAAGGGTAATCCTAGCCATAAGACCTGATCAGTCTTATATAACTATTTACTGTTATTACTGGAGAGTAAGAGCTTAGGCCGGCACTCTCAATTTCACTTGGAGACACACCGTCTCCATATTACTGATTTCTGCTAAAAGAAAATACCACTGTATACCGAATTTGCATTGTTATTGTATATGATCTCATTGATTCTTATTAAACTTCTTCTACCAATATACCAAACCTATTTATTTTTGTTACTGCCTTTATATTATATTATTATTTACTCACTGAGCCTATCTCAAATTTTAGTGGTTTATTATTTTTTAGAGACTCTAGAGAAGTCGGCAAGGTAACATCCAAGTTCCAGTACTTCAATTGGAGAGTGCCTTGCACTGGGTTGTTTATATATATTTTGTTCGTTCTTCAGTAATTAGAGCTCCATGGTATTAAAGTAAATATTGTATAATTATTACCAGTGATCAACATAATATATTAGTAATGTATGTTGTAGTGTGTGTATTAGAGTTATTAATATTTGGTGTAAAAATTATAAGTATCGGAGTGTATGATTTGGATGGGTTTACTAATTGAGATTTTGGGTAATGATTTATAATTAAAGGAGTTGTTTACTAAATTATACGGGTTTTGGTGACTTTAAATATCCCTAAATCATAGGATCGTCAAACCCTATAATGTGGAGTGTGACAATTAATATTTAATAATAATTAAAACATTAATTATTTGTTATTTTCATATTCATTTAAAAAATTAGATTATATATATTTTATTTAATAAATTTGAAATTTAACATATTGATATACTTTTTTTTAAATAAAAAAAGTCTTTTATTAATAATAATTAATAAGTACAATTTCGAACAGATAAGTAAACTTGAATGTGTTTAAGAAATACATACAAATCATGTTATAAATATGAGTTTTTCCTCATATCTTCATTGATCGTGTTGACAGAATAATTGTATACAGTACTTTAGCTGCATAAATACATTTCACTCGGTGGCTATACTGAGTCTCAAATCGACTTCATCGTCGTTTGACGAGTCTTTAAACAAATTTGATCTTTTAAAAATTAGATTCAAATTCCTCCTAATTCCCATAACGAAAGATAAACAAACTATCATAAAGGAATATAAGCAAACTCCAATCAATGAAAACAAAACAAAAGACTCATAATATATTATCAGTAAAATTAACAAACAACTAAGAAAAATAAATCTAACATAAGATCTTAAACGGATTTTCAACCAAATAAAGTCATTTTCATTGCTGCAAGTCATTGATTTATCTTTGGATATCGAAACCTTAACAGTCATGAGATCTTCCTTCATACATATTTAATTTGTCATATGTTAATACAAATTCACTACTAAAAAAACATAAGAGATTTTACTATTAAATTTATAAACTATGACCAACTCATGCAAATAAAATGGAGATATGATTTTGTTATTTATTGTTACTGAAAAAAATACAAGAGAAAAGGAGGAAAAAAAGTAGAGAGCGAAAAGTTAGAGTTGTCAACGGCAAAAATAAGCCGTTGACGGCAATGAATGAGATAATCAAAGAGAGATATCTATGGATGGCGGCTAGGATTTTTTACATATTGATTAACTTATTATTTATTAAAGAAATATTCCATAAAATTTTAAATATTCTCTCATACCAAATACTAGTTTAAGGAGAGTGTATTCAATTAAAATTTTTAAAGATATTTATAGATTTTTTTAAGTAAATGACTTTTGCAAAGTTTATGGATTTTTAATGACTTATGCGAAGTTTATAAAGTTATGAATGACTTTTAAATACTTTATTTTAAAAAACTTTTATTAACATTGATAGACTTTTATAAATATTAATAGATTTTCATTGATTTCTAATATTTATTTTATTAAATAAGATTTTTAAATAATTAGTGGGCGTTTGGTATCAATGCGGTTTTTTGTTTTATGTTTTGTTTTTCAAATTTCAAAAAAATAAGTATTATAAAACATTTTTTAAAAATTATTTTTTTTAATTTATTTCATATTTATCCATAAACATTTTGAAAACAAAAAATAATAAATTCTGATTTTCAAAATCTTGTTTTTATTTTTGAAAAACAAAAAACAAAAAATATAAAATGATACCGAACGAATCCTTAATTAATAAGATTATTTTTTTTTAGTTACAAAGGAAGGGGAATACCCAGAAAAACACAAGAACACTCAACTGTCATTAACTCCTATTTGCATAGAAGCTCTCATTGGCCAGCTCACACCTACTTTGTCACTTTGCAAAATAGACAAAATTTCATCGGAGTGATTATTCTAAATATTCACCCCTCGAACATGATTTAAAGCTATAGAGATTAAAAAATTTGTTGCTTGATTGCATTATATGAATATGTGTTTATATATCACATTATAATAATTTTTATTTTAAGTTATTTTAACTTTTTAATGTTATATAAAATATTATTGACATTAAGAATGTCAAATAACAAAATTTAAGATGTGAGATTTGTAATAAAATAAACATTTTATTGCAACTATAAAAAAAATAAATTCACAATAATAATGATAAAAAAAAACATTGCATATGATTAGTCAATTAAATAATTAATTTAAAATTTTAATATGATAATTCTATATAATTTTTTATGTATGTAAATTACATATTCTATTAAAAGAAGAAAAATGTCACGCCCCGAACCCGAAGGCACGTGACCGACACTAGGGAACGGGAAAGCTTAAGGCTTCCGGAACCCGTAGTAAGCCTGACTGCTCGATAGACGACAAAATTGCAAAGTGACAGCTGTACTGTCACAAACTAAGGGCTATGGGCCCACCTGTTAAGCAGAACCTAGTAAAAATTTCATATTAAAGCCACTCAGGGCTATCAACTCAACCATATCAATTTTCTTATTAAATCACATTAATGTCATTCAGGGCATTTAGCTCAATAACATGATTAATATCAATCTCATCATCAGGTTCCTGCTTAACATAAATATTATAATCTCTATAATGAGGAACCTCTGGTTACCACAAATTTTGACATTTAAGAAAATAACAATGCGGAGTGCTAGAGTACTAATAATGTAACATAATTCAAAATTAATTACATA
>CATKHJ010046984.1:0-18123 GCA_949750685.1 Vernicia montana
AAAACATAATAATCAAATCTGTAAATTTAATTATACAAAAAAATTCAACAAAAATTCTGGAAATGTATTTATACAAAAAAAATTCAACAAAAAAATGCACACAATACATAAAATCAAACGAAATAAAATACAAAAAAAAAATTACCAAAATCAAACGGAAAATGTACAAAATGCGAAAAAAAAAATACCTCAACGTTTTCCGGGATGCGAGCGGCGACCGGCGACGGAGAGCTTCGAGCGGCGAGGGCTGACAGAGAAAGAAAGAGAGAGAGAGAGAGAAACAGAGAGACAGAGAGAAAGAAACAGAGAGACAGAAAGATGGACACGGTGCAGGAAGAAGAAGAAGCTGGTTTTTAGGTTTAAATTTTTGCGACGGACTAGCGAGGGAATAGCGACGGATTAATAATTTTTAATTAAACGGTGCGTTTTGATTAGTGCTTTATAAAATAGCGACGGATTAAAATAGCGACGGATTAATTTTCACAATCCGTCGCTGATTAATGGCGGTATTACATGGCGCCAATATTAGCGACGGATTAGTCCGTCGCTAATTTTCGTCGCTAATTCCGTCACAAATCCGTCGCAAATCCTTCGCAATTTAATTTATATTTTCAATCAATTTTTCCGTCGCTTTTCCGTCGCTATTCCGTCGTTAATAGCGACGGATTAAATCCGTTGCTAAAAATTCGTCGCAAATTTAATTAATTCTAGTAGTGTTATTTTTTGGAATTTCTCTCTCATTTCTTGACTGTCTGGTTGCATGGAAAATTAAGAAAAAAGGAATTAGAAAAAAATTGATCTTTGTAAAATAAGTGTTTTTGATATTCCTTTTTCCTTTGCTTCCCTTGACAAATCTAATATTTAGTCAAATTTTTTTACTATTTTTGTTTTAAGTTAGAGCATAGAATTTTAAAATATTAGTTTTTATGCTCTTTCTCAATGGTTTCTTATTGGATGAGGGGGAAAATTGAATTAGCTTGTTTGAGATTCATTTCAACATTACTTGAATTTTGCATATCTTTGGTTTCTTGTTGGTTGAGGGGAAGGTGAATTTTCAGTCCACATGAACTAAAAGTGAAAAAAAATGGGTCCCACTAACATCTGGAGAGAGTCGGTTAGTGGGGCGTTAAAAATTAAGCCTAATTTGAAGGATTTGAATACTTAAAGGGCCCAATTGAGCCTTAAAAAACATAAAGTGCTAATGTACTCTATAGGCCAAACGTTAGAGTCAAAATTAAATCTTATCCCAATATATGAGGTTGTATATAGTTTTAGACAATTATTTTTATGTTGTTTTCTATTGTCATAGAAAATAGATGAGATTGGAAGAACTTTAAACTTATTGTTAACAATATTATTAAAGTTTACATGAATTAGAAAGGTTAGATTGATGACCACAACTCATTTTTCAAAAATTGAAATTTTGTCTTGAAATTTATCAATTTTTTTAAGCATTGGAGAATAAGGGACTCGAACTTGAATATATTGTTGAATTGAGAGATGCACTATCACTAGTATTTGAATACAAAAAATTTAATTATTTGATTTTTATCAAATTTCAACTAATTATGATCGAACCCAATTTGTCAATTTAATCAAATTTCATCTGAATTTAGATTAAGAAGAGTGAAGTTCAGGTCACTCTCAATATACTCGGAACTCAAACTAATACCCGAACTCTCCCTGTTTAACTAAGTTAACCCTACGTAGAGACTACACCCATTCAATGCTGAGAAAAATACCTAATTCTACCTAAAAAAAAAAGATTTTTAAGTGCCCGAACACATTAAAAGAAAAATTGCAAATGGATACACTATAGTTACTTTATCAACATTGTCAATGGGTCCATTATGGTCAGAAATGCTATGTTCAGGTCCAACCTATTCTTCCTTTTTATTGGGTCTCTCTTAACTCATATTCACTACTATTGGCCTACTTTTGTTTCCCTGCATATACCGTTATGGCATTATGTAACTTTTTCTTTTTTTTTTTTTTTTTGCCAAATATGGCATTATATAACTTGACTCAAAGGGTTGAAGCTTTTTTTTATTTGATTTTTTGTTCAAAAAATGATTATATTACATTTACAAATATATAAATACAAAAATACAAAATTCATCAATCCTAAAATTAGAAAATAAAAATCAATAAATATAAATATTTATGATTTGGGAAAATTAAGAAAGATAAAATAAAATTTAAGATAAAATAAAATTTTGTTATTAGGTGAGGTAGTTGAGAAAAAATAATGAACTACGAAATTTTTATAATTTTTGAAATATATAAATAATTTTATTCTTTATTAATATTAATTTTATAATTTCAATTATTTTTATTATCTAGAATATTAAAAAAAATTATTCCTTTTTATTAAAAATTTGATTTAATTCACCTGAAAAATAAAAAATAAGGGATTAATTTGACCCTAAAGTTAATTTTGGATTTAATTGGACCAATTTTCAAATGTCAAGAATTAATTTGACCCTAAAATTTATTGGAACTAATTGAACAAAGGACTAATTTGAGTTTTAATCCTAAAATAACACAACTTAGGCAGAACTGCAAAAAGAAAATATGAATGCGAAAACAACAATTATGAATCCTAATTAATTAGTAATGGTAATTAGAATCCATTACGATTTACTAAGGCACAACTGCCAAAAAAAAAAATAGAAGTAATTGTAAGAATAATAACACAATTATGAATTCTAAAACACCAAATCCTAAATTGAATTACAATTATGAAGCTGACAAATAATATTTTGTTTTTCTTGATAAAACAAAATGGTGCTGAAGCTAAAACTCTCATTAAACCAAGTTTATCAGTTTAGTCCAAGCCATATCCTTTCCTTTCATCAATGTCACTACAAGGAAGTGCCAGTTGTGTAACTTTCTCCTTTGCTAATGTGAGAGAAACAATTCTGGTACAATGATCTGATTTTCTAACTACCCAAATGAAAAGCTCCATGTGTTTGTCTGTAATAGAAGGATTCCATAACATAATAGAGTCAATTCCTCCATTAGAAGACTTCAATGAATCAAAATACAAGACATTGTTTTTGTCTCGGCTTTAAAAGATTGAATTAAAAATTCGACTTGCTTATTTGCGACAAAAACTGTAACATTTACACAAGCAAAAGATAGTTTTGGAAGAAGATCGTTGATACACTTAAAGAGAGATAGAAAGGAGAACAAGGGAAAAATTTTGTAAAAATCAGATGATTGGAAAAGAAAATGAGAAATTTAATAGCCTTATTACTATAAAACGTGTAATGTGTTTCCCTTAATGGAACAGAGTAATCAAAATAAATGATTTCAAATTTGGTAAATTACTTAGAAAGTTAGAATGCATAAACAGAATATGGAACAGAGAGGTGTAAGAATGTTTAATGTATAATCTTTAAATTAACCACTTAATTGCAAGTAATTGTAAAGAGTAATGCAATTTTATGTACCTATTGTGAATTTGAGTTTGATCTGCATATCCATTGGCCTTGCTGCAGCCCTGAACCTGCCACCTATGACACAGTATATATGCTTAAAATTCTAACACCGAGACAGCACCAAATTCTTATATCTAAAGTTGTTATAAAGATGAAGGCAGCTTATATGTAATTAGTTTACCTGTTACGTAGAGAATTAATATCAAAGATGTAGAGAGAGATTTAGATCGAGGGAATCACATATGATTCTTTTTCCCTTTTTTTTAAAGGGAAGGTCTGTCTTCCTCATTGTGATCATCATTTCTTTTTCTCTTTTTATCTCTACCAACACAATCATCATCCTCATATGAAGTAGAACAAAGAGATAGAGATAGATTTAGATCAAGAGAATCACATATGATTCTTTTTTCCTTTTTTTCAAAGGAAGGTCGGTCTTTCCCAGATTGCTCATCCTCATTGTGATCATCATTTCTTCTTCTCTTTTTATCTCTATCAACACAATCATCATCCTCATATATAGGATGGACCCCACACTTCATTATCGCCTTGTTATCCATTTCTTCCTTACCATTACGATAACATGAAGTGTAGAACTGGAATGAAGCGTAGGTGAAACGCTCTTCAGAATGCATATTTTCGTACCAAAGGAACACGTGTTGGTGTTGTGAATTATGATCCAAAATCAAATAGGATCTAAATTCGAAAATCAAACTATATCCCGATTCATCTTTGAAATCAGCTATACATTTAATGGAAGAATAAAAAAATAATTTGGGATCAATAACAGAGCAAAAAGAGAAACCGATGATCCTCCTGTCGTCAAGTCTGATATTTGAAAGAGAAGATCCATTCTTATTTTGATACCTCATCCCTTCCGGTGCTTCAACCCCAGGAACACATAAACTAACATACTTCTGCACCATGAAAAAAATTATATATCCGTTATGATTCCAATTTATCTGCCAATATATATTAATAACACCAAATTAACCAAACATACCTGTTTCTCTATATGGCTTTCCATAAATACACGATCCATAATAATTTTGCTATCCAAATTCATGCAATTACGAAAATAAAGTATTACAATATTATCATCAAACCGTCTTTGACGCTTTAGTGAAGAAAGGAATGAAATTGATGCCGACTTCAAAGAGAAACAATTTGAAGCACATACAAATTCTAAGCATAAAAGCTCTGGTAAATATTTAAGTCTCTTGCAATTAGTTAAGTGAAGTAATTCCAGCTTAGAAAGTTGCTTGATGCTAGCAGGTATGCTCTCGAAATTGTTTCCATGTAAATTTAAGAATTCCAATGACACACAGGAGCCAACACTTTCCGGAATTTCTAATATACCACAATTACCTAGACCAAGTTCCCTTAGACAGGACAAATTAGTCAAAAGAGGCAACGAGGTAAGACCATCACATTCATTACAAAATAATTCTTCCAACTTTGTCAATTGATTGATGGAGGATGGCAGGGCTTTTATCCCACTTCCATTTATATTAAGACACTTCAGAGATTTTATATCTCCCAAGTTGTCTGGTAATCTTTTCACATTTAAACAACCTTCGACGTCAAGGGCCATCAGAAATTTCAGACTACAGATGCTTTGGGGAAGACTCACAAGCCTTGTACATTCTCTCAAGGACAGTTTAAATAGTTGAGTGCAATGTTCAACTGATGAGGGCAATTCTTCTATTGCAGTTTCATCTAAAATTAATTCCTCTATATTAGGCGGAAAATCTGCACACTCTTTGAGTTTTGAACAACCTCTAAGATCAAGAACTTTAAGATGTCCCAACTGTAGACAGCTTGGCAAACTGCAGAGACTTGTGCACCCCTTTATTTTTAGTTGAGTAAGCTTCCTCAAATATTGAATGGATGAAGGAATCTCAATCAAACTTTCACATTTCTTCAAATTTAAAACCTCAAGATTTAAGGCTCCAGACAAGTCTGGAATTCTGATTAGGGAATAAGAGGAGCGGAGATCCATAACCTTCAACTTTGCAAGTGGCTGTAATGTAAAGGGAAGTTTATGAATATAAATTAGCAATTACAAATTTTGCAAAATATTATACAGCAGGACATTAAAGTGTACCTACCTCATCTCCATTCCAAAGTTGTTTGAGTTTGCTTCGAGGCATGTGAAGTTCTACAAGATTATTTGTGCAAAACCTTTGTGGCAAAGATTTCAAAGGGTAATAATCCCATTGTAGATATCTTAGATGTTCTGGAAGAAATTCAAGGCCATTAGGAAGAAGCAACTTTCCTTCTCCCCAAACATAGCTGTAGAATTTGAGGAATCTAAGATTGTACATCTCTTTGAAAGCTGTAGAACTTACCTCCGTATATCTAATCTTAGACATGTCAAGAAAAATGCCTTCCACTTTTTCAGTTCCCTAATAAACAACAAGAAGTAAAAATTGAGTATAAATTACATATTAAAAATATTGAAAAATATTAGTCATTGGACTTAATTCCTTATGGGAGCTACATTCCTTGCAAAATTTAAATATATGAAGAAACAATAATAGTTACAGCTTTTGATATTTACCTTATCTTTTGTCAATACATAAGAAATATCCTTAGAATCCCACAATCTACTACGCTCTTCAGGTTGTTTGCATTCTTCATAAACAATATCCTTGCCCATTTGTTGTAGCAAATCATGCATGTTTACATACCCATCAACTGATATAGATATTAGAGATTTATCAATAAGACGACTCATTCCACTTTTCGGAAAGAAATCACAACCTTCTAATATTCTCTCAATGTCATGTTTATGCTGCCCTTTCAAAAAACATGCAATGTCAAGAAACATGCTCTTTTCGTTACGATCCAATCCATCATAACTTATTTTCAAAACTTTATAAATTTTCATATCAGGAATGTTTTTCAATTTTTTTAGCTCACTTTCCCACTCTTCCATATCCTTGTCATATAGATTAGAGCCCAAAACTATAATAGCTAATGGATTGCCTTGAGCATATGTTATCACCTCATGAGATAAAGCCCAGTATCCTTCTCTAGGATGTTTTTGCTTGAAGGCATGCAAGCAAAAGAGTTGAAGAGCATTTTGAACACTTAATTCTTTAACCTCATATATATACTTAGTAGGGCAAACATTTTTAAGGACTTGCTTATCTCTGCTAGTAACAATAATTCTACTTCCCTTATTGAACAAATCACACTCTCCGGCTAAAAGTTTTAAATGGTGTGGATCATCTACATCATCAAAAACTATGATAACTTTTTTCCTTTGGAGCCTTCTTCTATCAAAAACAGATAAATGGGGTGTGTTTATATCTAAGCCCTTTTCCCCCAATAAATGAGAAATGATTTTATTTCGCAGCATTATTGGTTGATTTTTTTATCTCTTCTCTAACATTCATAACAAAGTAGGAAGAGTCAAATTGAGTCATGTTTCGATTAAGTATTTCACCAGCAATAGTTGTCTTGCCAATACCTCCCATTCCACATATTCCTATAATCCGCTTATCATTTACTAATCCAATTTGTAATAATGATTCCACCTTCTCGACACATGAATCAATACCAACTAATTTGTCATTGTAGGAATCATTTGAAGGCATTTGATGTAATTTCTCCAAAACACCTTTGACGATTTCTTCAACAAGTTTGGACTCCGACCTAATGACATATGTATGATAAAAACTAGTAAGTCAAAATGAACCACCCATTAGACTTCCAAGTAAATAACATACAATTCATAATCTGAATTTCACGTATATAATTTTATGTACACTGTTAAAACTATCTATACTAGACAATTAGCAAACAATTAATCTAACTTAGCCAATTCTTTTCATTTAATCAATAATAATAAAATATATAAACCTTGTTACTAGGCTTAATTAATGAAGATAGCCAACAAAAAAAATATATGTTTTAAGAAAATTTACTCACTACTCACTACTCCCTAAAAAGACATCAACTTACTTGAAATTCGTTGAATCCCATCCAGATAAGCTGCTTATTTCCTCCAAAGCACGGCTCCATCCATCCACCTTCTGTAAATAGTCTGGGCATTCTTTAAGCTTATGAAATGCCTCCCCAAAACTCCCTCTAAGCTCTTGAACATCAGTTGGATCTATTTTGTAAAACACAGGTAAGACTATTTGTCCTGATGTTCCCCTGCATTCAAGTATCTTGACAAGCTCATCCAAGCACCATGGAGAATCTGCATAATTTTCCGAGAAAATGATTACAGAAACATATGAATCTTCAATTATTTCCAAGAGAGCCTGAGAGATCTCTTTTCCTTTGCGAAGTTTATCATCGATAAAAGCATTGATTTGTTTTTGCTCCAAGGCCTTAGAGAGATGGCTGAGAAAACCAGAACGAATATCTTTGCCTCTAAAACTAATAAAAGCATCCCAAGTCTTCAATTGGAGATCAAGAGGGGTTGAAGAAGAAGTAGAAGACATGATATTAATTAATAAATCGAATTAGTGAGAATATTTTGTGAATGTGAGATAAGGTAATTAACTAATGAATATAATTATGAAACCAGTATATATAAACATAGTAACATATGGTGAGGTAATGAAGATGAAGATGACTGGAAACACATATGCAGCTTCCTGGAAAGTACGTGGAAACACATATTAATCAGCTAGGAAAAAAGAAAATGAAGAAAGAACAGCCTGGTAAATGCGTAGATATTGGGTGAACTGGGACGATTGACATTGACTTCACACTTAGTTTCAAGGGAATAGTAGCTTTAAATTCCACCATTAAATTTCTATTCCATCAAAGTAAGATATAAATAAGTTATTCAAGATGTAAAATATTTTAATTTAACTCAATTTTAATTGATGATTTCAAGTAAATGAAACTTGTCCCGCGACGCTCTTTCCTTTCCTTGCATCTTTCTTTCTACCAACTACGCAATTTAAAGTCAGTTTCTCCTTCTTTTCTTAATATTTTCTATATGGTTAATTAATTCTTTCTACTTACTTTTGCAATTTTGATTACCGAACTGAATTTATTGATTCAAAACAATAGTTTTGGATTCAGACCTTTTATTTCCATTTACTCCAGCCAAGAGAAAATAAAAAGGCATATATATATAATCCTTAAATCTATTCGATCAAGTAATTTAATTAAAAATAAAAATTATAATATAGTCAAAATAAATAAATAAATAAATAAAATTAATTTATGATAATTCATGCCTTATAATTACTTTAAAAAAAATCATCAATACTAAATCATTAATATAAATCTTATTAGCACTTTATTTTTTGCAATGACTTAGTTTTTTAAAGTTTTTAAATTAATAATTTTTCATTTTAATAATTTCATAACAATTATTTGGCTTTCAATTTTTATTTATAAGTTTTTATTGTCTAATGTTGGGTCTGATAATAGGATTTTAATTTCCTTAAAATTACTCACAAACTACTTATATATTATCCTCAAGATGCACGTATGATTTTTTAGAATTAAAACATCATCATTTTAATGCATCATAATTTTCTTTTTCTTTTTCTTTCTTTTTTTTTAATTTTGTAAAGGGAATTTTTATATTGGTTAGAATTAAACATTGATGTTCATTTCTAAATAATCTTACTTTTACCATTATGGTAAAACACTAACAATGAAAGTTTTGAATGAAAAAATTATAATTATATATTAATAAATGAAAATTAATGAAGTAAAAGAAAATGAAGATGAGTGGAAATTCATACATGCTTTCTAAAAAACGCGTAATGGGTCAGTTTCGAGTTTGGGAAGAGAATTTTTATATTAGTAAGATTTTAATTTTGAGATTCATTTCTAAATAAATTCACTTTTACCATTATATTAAGATAGCATAATTAATTAAAAATTAATTTATAGAAAATTTTCAATAGAGAATTTACATATAAACAATCCCTCTGTTTCTCTGGTTTTCTATTTTTTTTTTTTTTAATACTTAATTAGTTAGTATACTGTATACAAAGGAGGGGAAGGAAAAGCTTGAGAAAGTTCTTGGAATATGGGGGAGGCAGACGACTAGGAAAAAGGAACTTAAAATTCCTTTCTATGGTTGATTTCTCTATTCCTTCTTTTCAATTTGTTAATTTGCAATTTTAATTATTATACCAAAGTGAATTTTTTTTATTCAAAATCTGTGTCCCTCAATTCTTTTATCTATGACCCATTAGGATTTGATGCAAAAAAAAAAAAAAAATCTCTATTTACTTTTTCAAAATTATATAAAATTAAAAGTTCTATTCCAATCACAATCAAATTCATGTATATAAATCTTTAGACATAATTTTTTTTTTCAATTAATATTCATAATAATATTTTTTAATTTGAGATTAATTAATATATTTATTTAAATGCTAATATAGTTTAATCTAATCAAATTGAGTTTAATTATTTCAATTTTTTTTTAAGTAGAACCTGAATATATAGTAAATAAAACTCAATTAAATTAAAATTGATTTTTCAAATTTTTTTAATTTTCTAATTAAATTGAATTTTAATAATGTATTATATTCCCATAACTAGATTCCATTTTTACATTTAGTATAATTAAAATAAATTTAGGCTATATTTTCCTATATCTCATTTATGTCAATAGTCCCACCAAACATATTAAGAGCAAGACATTGCCTTGAAAAATTCCACCAAGAAATTTTCTATCTTTTCTCAGCTCTTGATTATTTTTCTCTTCTTACGTCATCATCATTACATTTTACCCAACTCAACATAAATTTCAGATTTTTGTTCCTTGAATTTTTTTACAATTTTATAATTTAATCCTTAAATAAATAAATTTATTAGTTTGAGTTATTATACAATAAAAATTATAACATAATCCAAGTAAATAAATACAATTTATGATAATTCATATCTTCTAATTACTTAAAATAATACTCAATACTAAATCATGAATATCATTAGCACTTGATTTTGCAATAAATAGTTGGATTTTTGAAAATTAATTAATTTGTGCATTATTGTTTTGTTTTCCATTTTAAAATTTTCATAACGATAATTTGTCCTTCATTTTTATTATTATTCTATGGAATTAGTATTTTTTGTCTAAAATTTAAACCAAAGTAAGGAATAACTAATTTTTACATAATAATTATTCTATTTTTAATCAATTTCATGAACTAAACATAGTCTTAGTGTATATAAGAATTTTTCCTATTTAATCATTAATTGGAATCAAATGTTGAGAGTAAGGACTTGTTTTCTAAAACAATTTTGTTTGTGAAAAATAAATTAAGTACAATACAAAAAAAATCTAATGAAAATTAATATTTTGGTTTGGAGTACATTGAAAAATTATACCTTTTTTTAATAAAGAATATCATAAAAATGTCTTGATATAGTCCTCACTCTTAATTAATTAATTTGTATTGAATCAGTAACTCCCTTAGCTTATTGTTTTGTTTTGTTTTAAGGGGCTTATAGTTTTCAGGCCTGTTTCTATTGGTTAGCTTTTAAAAATGGAATTCTTACACAATTGCCTAAAAAACGAGAAATTCTTAGGTGAATTAGGTTCACCACGTCAGATTATGAACTGTCAATGATGATCTAACACGTAGACGTATTAATTACAATACACACCCCATAATTCAGATAGTTAATTTTCATATTCACCTTATAGGGTAGTTACTGTTTAATATGAAAAATTATGATTGAGCAGTTCATAATCTGACGTGGTGGACTAAGTTCACCTAAGATTTTCTCCTTAAAAAAACAGCGTATTCTAACTTCTATACGTCCGGTCTACTATATTTTTACTTTTATATGCCCAACTAAAGGATTTTATCTTTTCTATGCCCTTTTCTAAATAAATACAAACCTAAAGCAAAACAAAACAAAAACAATTAAAATTCAAAGATCTTATTCGAAAAAGCATTTCTCCAACAAAAATGAAACACAAAATATAGAAACAATCGAGAAATTTGCAAATTATTCAATATTGAAGTAGCTGGATCACAAGGCAAATGAATTTGTCAATTGATTCAAAGGTAAATCGAATTTCATAGACATATTCCAAAATATTTTTTGTTTTTTACACTCACATTACATCAAAAATCTTCAAAACAAATAAATATTATATGATTTTTTTAAGAATTTAAGAGATTTAAAACATGAACTTTCGAAATCTGCAGAAAATAAGGATATTTAGTACCAAAACTCATAAAAGAGTATATCACGAGTATATATAGGTTTATCATAAGTATATATTTTGAAAAATTCTATTATCTAAAGTTTTTATTGTGTTTATTTGATATATATGTTCCAAATTTCTTAGACATTAACTATTACATAAATATATGTATATAACAATAACACATCAACCTTATATTAGAAATAAAATATCATATATTCTAAAAAAAAAAATTAAAAGTCACAATACATAGTATATCTCAAGTATATAACGAATATATTTTAGGTATATATCGAGTTGAAATTTAATTAATTTTGTCTATTCATATTTTAAAATACATTTTTTTTAGATGGTTTAGAGCTTACTCAGAAAACAACAGATACTCAACAAATGGCATCAAATATAGCTGAGTCCCTAAACGCATCAAATAGAGCAGCTTAGGAGCTACCAATTACACCGTTATTAGAATACTTATGGGCTCTAGTACAAGAGTGGACTTTCACAAACAGAAACATTGCCAGATCAACTTTCACAAAGTTATCAACAAAAATAGAAAAAATAATGAATGAAAACTATATTCAATCTGCCAAGCTAAAGGTAAGTAAATAAATAAATTCTTGATGGGTTTATTTTGAGTTTAATATGAGTTTATTTTAAGTATATTACATTATATGTTCACTACATCTGAAACTTTCTACTATAAATTTGCCTATTTTGAAATATTTATTTAAGGTCAAACCAACAAATGATGAAGTGTTTCAAGTCTTTGAAAATGAAAAGTCAAATGTGATAAACTTGCAAGAGAAAACATGCACACGCAACAAGTTTCAAATGGACGAATTGCTTTGTCCACATGCAATGACAATATTAAAGGAAATGAACTAAAACCCTTATAATTATTGTTCAGAATACTACACCAAAAAAAAAAAAACAATGCTTGCTACATATGAGTCATTAGTATACCCAATTAAAGCAAGTGCATTGTATGGAGCTGGTTGAAAAAATCACTAAAAGAATGTCTGGCTGGATGGTTAAAAAATTACCTTATGCTGGGAGGGCTCAATTGGTACAATCTATTCTAATGAGTATGCACACTTATTGGAGCAGCTTGTTTATTTTGCCTAAATTAGTGATTAAGGAAGTTGAAAGGGTATGTACGGTTTTCCTTTGGAAGGGGCAGGTAGGGGATTATGGGGGTAGCAAAGTGGCTTGGAAACAAGTGTGTATGCCTAAGAAAGAATGAGGTATTGGACTCAAAAAGATTGAGGAATGGAATAAAGCCGCTATGATAAGACACATTTGGGAATTGCTAGTGGAAAAATAGTCCTTATGGGCCCAATGGGTTATTGCTAATAAACTCAAGAGATTAAGTTTTTGGGACATCACAAAACCTTTTGATGCCAGCTGGACTTGGTTACAATTGGTGAAATTGAGAATAGAAGCTAAGCATATGTTTAGGTATGTTCTTGGGAATGGCAGACTTTTTTCATTTTGGATTGATCCTTGGGATCAAAAGCAAGTCTTGCTGGATAGATTTCTTAATGTGAATATGCAGAATATTGATGTGCCTAAAAGTGCCACGGTGGCTTCAGTTTGGAATGGTAGTTCTTGGCGGATTCCTACTGCTCTGAATGTATATTCATATCAAATAGGAGAGTATGTGAGGGAGAATTATAGATTATTTGATAGAGAGGACACAATTGAGTGGGAATTAACTAGTAATAAGAGATTCTCTGTGGCTAGTGCTTGACAGCAACTCAGACAGAAAGGGGTAAGCTGGGAAAAATTAGTGTGGGGTGCAATGAAACACATAGAACATACCAAATCAAGTGAAAGAGATAAAAGTACTTCCACCACAAGATAAAGTCAAATCAGGAAAACCTAAGAAAAGAAGACTAAAGGCAGCATGGGAGAATAAAAATCAAATCAAATGTGTAAGATGTGGACAACCGGGCCATAATCGGAAAACATGCAGAAATCAACCAACTACAAAAATAACTCAATAGTTGATTAATTGTTAAACAATTTGTAAAAGAATATTTCATGAAATATTATTAACAAGACAATATATCTTATTTTTCAAGTTTTAATATTTTAGAATATCATACATTTTAAAATAAAATTAACAATAATTGGTATACTCATAGCATATTCTGAGTATACAAGCAGTATCTGCAACTATTCTTGAAATTATGAAATACAAAAAATATGATGCACACATAATACAAAAAACTAATAAATGATTTTCACCATTTAAAATAGTCATTAACAAATTATAAAAATTCTCTAGTTAAAAAAACTAAAAGAACTAAATCATAACAATAAAATTATAATTAAATAAAACAATGAATAACTATTCATAATTTTAAAATAAAATATAATTATTAACTTCTTATATATTTCAAAAAAAATATTTTATGATATAAAATCAACTCATATATATATATATATATATATATATATATATAAAACATCAAAAAACAAAAATTGCATAATTATAAATATAGTAAATGGTTTACTTTAAGTTGATTTGGAGTATACAACAAGTATATGATAATTTTAATTCGAGTGTATGATACTTATATTCAAAATAGCTAATGCTCTAAGAAACAAAAATATTTTGAACTCACTCTATCTTTATCAACACTTTTAGAGACACCTGCAACAATTGTCTTCCTTTTATTTGGAGACTTAATACCCTTTACATTTTTCTTTTTTGGAGACTCAAAATCCTCACCACTTTTACTAGAAAATTTAGAAGTTTCAGCTTTTTTTCTTAAAATATCAAACCCCTTCTTAGTAGATCTAGAATTCCTCTTCTTACCCATTTTCTTCTTATCAACAAATCCAAAATTATTCATAAAAACATAATCAGGAACAACTAAATTCCTAAGAATCTGAGAACTATTACGAAGATTGGGAGAAGAACTAACTTGCCTATCAATCATAATATAAAAGAACAATTATAAAATAAAAAATGGCAGTTACAAAACAAAAAAAAAAATGTCTGCATGTTACTCACTAAATCCGAATTCGTAGGAGATGTGCTAAAGAACAATCAATTTCGAAAAAAAAGGAAAATAGAAAAAAATAAGAAGAGGGAAACAAAAAACGATACACAGCAACTCAATTTCAAAAGAAAAGAGAGAAAAACAATACCTACAATAACTATAGGTCAAAACACATCAGTTTAAAGAAAAAAGCGCATAAACATAAATAATAATAATAATAAACCAAAAAGCGTAAAAAAAAGTAAAAATGGTTTAGCAAAAATGTTTTTAAAAAAAATAGGAGCATAAAATTAATTTTTTTAAAAAAATATGGGTACTGTTTTGTCGTAATTTTATTATGTTTAAATTATGTTTTTAATGTTAATTTTATATTTATTTTATATTTAATTATGGTATTTTTAATATGTTTGTTAGTCTTATTCAACTTAGTAAATAAAATAAAGAAATGAAAGAATTTGAAGCAAAAGTGGATCATGGAATGAAGGAGTAGCCTATAAATTTATAATAAAAATAGTGGGATTCACTTTTTTATAAAATAAAATATAAAAAAAATAAACTTTTGAAAAAGAAGAAAAAAAACAAAAAAATGAAAAAAGCAAATTATTTAAACACGTTTTTGAAAAGTAAAATAAAAAATATATATATTATTATAATAGTGGGGTCTACTATTTTATAATTAAAAAAAAAAAGTAAACTTTTGAAAATTGATTGCAGGTGGAATTGATGCAATCAATTCCGCCTGAATTTGCGCAACTAAAAAAAATAATAATAAATTAATTATATATATATATATATATATATATATGAGACGGGAAGGAAGTGAAAAAGTGAGGAGACATTTTTTTTGGTTTTAGTTTTGGCATGAAGCTTTATTCGCAGAGAAGGAGCTTTCGAGGCAGCAGAGTTTTCGCACAGTTTCTTCACAATAGACTTTTCTTCTATTTCATTCTACTTTAAAATTCAAACACTTTTCATTTAGATTTTGATTTTCTTCAGTCAGTCCTCCAATAAATATTGTATTTGGTTCTTGGAATATTCATTTTGTGTAAATACCAAGCGATTGGACTTGAGCACTGAATCAATTGTAAGTTTAATTCCCTATTATTTTTATCTTTTAATTATTAGATTGATAATATTAATTCAATATATTATTTTGATATTAATGATATGGAGATTATCCTTTATTTTTTCATGAATGAAATTTATCTTTGTCTGGAGTTTTGTATGAAGCTATCATGATATGAATATTGAATAAAAATTCCTTTTGATTATATTTATCTTTTCTTAATTGAATTGATTAACTGATTATAGACAAATGCTTAACTACCATTTGTTTAACTTAGGTTATGAACAAAAAAATGAGAATTGAAATTTATTTCCAGATCTCATTCTTTTAAGGTTTTAAAATGAATTAGAAATATAAATTTTAAGACTAAGATTTGGTTTTTAATATATAATTTGATAAATTGATTTCTATGAATGCGATTGTTAATAGACTGATTTTTATTTTTAGAATTATTAAAAACTGATTCTTTTAAGCATAATCAATTGGATATATTCATAAACATAAATGATTGATAAGCGGATTACGGACCCTAAACATTTTTCATTTATTGCATTAAAAATCTGCATTTGCATTATTTATTTTCCTGTTTTAAAATTATTTCCTTTTAAAAATCAAACAAAAAATATTTTTACATTTTAATTCATTTTAATTCGAAACAATTAAAATCCATTTGTAATTCCTTGAGAGAATACGACCTTGGATGCTTCCTATATACTACAATTAACCTGTATACTTGCGGGTGGCTTTTGGACACAATATTTTGAGGCGAACAAGTTTTTGGTGCCGTTGCGGGGGAATTGCAAGGCGAATTTATTTGTTTCATTGTCAATATTTTTATTTTTATTTATTTTTAGTTTTTGTTTATATTTATATTTTCTTTTCGAGATTTTATGAACGGGAGAAGATCTCTGTTAGGAGATATTATCCCTTTTGTTGATAATATCCACAGGGTAGGTGGAGAAAAAGGAATATTGAACCCAATTGCTGAAGCAGTCGGACTATAAAATCAGGAGAAAAATATGGCACAGGAAACGAGACTAATGAAAGAGTATGCTAGACCCATTATTGGCACAGCAACATCTTGCATCAGACTTGATGCTGCTGCCAGAAATTATGAACTGAAAAATATTCACTATAGCATGCTCTCATCATTCTATGGTGTGCCTAATGAAGACCCCCTGAATTTCATCCGGGATTTTTATTCTACCATCTAGACCTTTCATTTATAAGGTCTTACTGAAGATCAACTACGGATGAGATGCTTTCCATATACATTGAAAGATAGAGCAAAGTCATGGTTAATGACACTTACCCCTGACTTATTAATAACTTGGGGGGATATGTACAATAAGTTCATGGGGAAGTTCTACTCTCACCAAAAGACAGCTGATCTGAGATCAAAAATTACAATTTTTTCACAAATGGAAGGAGGACCTTTTCATGAGACATGGGAGAGGTTTAAAATGTTGCAAATCTAGTACCCCCACCATCACTATCCACTGCAATTACTCAACCAGTTCTTTTACGATGGGCTCACATTTCAGAGCCAAAGCATAGTTGACAATGCAGCTGGAGGGGCCATGGGAGAAATCACTGTTGATGAGACTTATGACCTTTTCGAGATGCTTGGAGTAAATTCTCAGCAGAAAATCGTAAGAGGAAGAAGAGTAGGAGTTCTAGAAGGAGCTCTTGGTAAAGATATAGCTATGCAAACAGTTGAGCTCACTAAGCAAATAAAATTTCTATCCATTAAGGGAAATACACCAGTGCAACAACAAGAGGTATGTGGTGTTTGTGGTATTTTTGGTCATGGTGCTAATGTTTGTCCTTCGAGTTTTAATTCTATTACAGGTGACTATGAACAAGCAAAGACATTGGATGGTTTCCAACCTAGGCTTAAAAATTACCCTTTTTCTAACACTTATAACCAAGGTTGGAGGAACCATCCAAACTTCTCTTGGAGAAACAATAATAACTATCAGCAGCAGCATCCCCAATTTCAAATAATGCAAAGAGGACACCAGTTCCAAAGTGAATTATTAGACCAGCAAAAGCAAAAGAAGCCATCTCTAGAGGATAGCTTAAATGCCTTCATTCAAGTTAGCATAAAAAATCAGGAGGCTAACAACATGAGGCTTGATTCCTTGGAAGCTTCAGTGAAAAAAGTGGAGACTCAAGTTGGTCAAATTGTAAGTCATATGCATTCGCACCAACAAGGGAAACTTCCTAGTCAATCTGAGCAAGCTATGGCCATCACTGCACTTGTTATAAATGAAGATGAAGAGAAGCAAGAGGAAGTGATTGATCATAGAGGGAAGCAAGTTGTGCAGAGAAAGACTGTTGAGTCTAAATATTATGCAAAAAAAAAGCCTTTTCCCTCCAAATACTTCCACAAGACAGTTAACCCCTACAGACCACCAAAGATGAGCGACAAGGAACTAGTGGCAG
>CATKHJ010047000.1:0-15997 GCA_949750685.1 Vernicia montana
TCTATTAGCAATCGCATTCATAGAAATCAATTTATCAAATTATATACTAAAAACCAAATCTTAATCTTAAAACTTATATTTCTAATTCATTTTAAGACCTTAAAAGAATGAAATCCGGAAATAAACTTCAACTCTCGTTCCTTCGTTCATAACCTAAGTTAAACAAATGGTAGCTAAGCATTTGTCTATAACAAATTAATCAATTCAATTAAGAAAAGATAAATATAATCAAAAGAAATTTTATTCAATATTCATATCATGATAGCTTCATACAAATCCCTAGACAAAGATAAATTTAGTTCATGGAAAAATAAAGAACAATCTCCATATCATTAATATTAAAATAATACATTGAATTAATATTATCAATCCAATAATTAAAAGACAAAAATAATAGGGAAATAAACTTACAATTCGATTCAGCGTTCAAATCCAATCTCTTGGTATTTTCACAATAAAATACCCAAAAAACCAAATACAATCTTTATTGAAAGAATGACTGATGAAAATAAAAATCTAAATGAAAAGTGTTTGAATTTTAAAGTGGAATGGAATAGGAGAAAAACCTATTGCGAAACTCTCTACGAAAACTCCTCTTCGAAAAAACTTTCTGCTCCCATATATATATAGATACAAATATATATTATTATTATTATTTTTTTTTTTACTATTTTGTTCCACCATTTCCACTCGCAATTGAAGGCATAAATTCCTGCATAATCAATTGTAAAAAGTTTTTTTTTTAATTATATAAAATGGTGGACCCCACTATTATAATAATATTTTTTCTTTTTCAAAAACACGTTTTCTTTTTGAATGCTTATATAAAGGATTTTTTTTAAAGAAGTGGGTCCCACTTCATTTTTATTATAATTCTATACTTATGGGCTACTCCTTCATTCCATGGTCTACTTTTGCTTCAAATTCTTCCGTTTCTTTATTTTATTCATTAAGCTGAATAAGACTAACAAACATATTAAAATACCACAATTAAATATAAAATAAATATTAAATTAACATTAAAAACATAATCTAAACATAATAAAATTACGACAAAACAGAAACTCGCAGCAAATCCTAAGCAACTACAAGACAAAAGCAAGTGTCACCATCATGTATGAAAGTCATAGTCTAGCCAATCCTCCTCCTCCTCCTAGGGTGCACATCCCTTGTTCTCTTGTCAGAATCAGATTCCACCACAATCTCCTCAATGGTCACATCCCTCCTCCTAGTCTCTATAGCTCTCTCCGCTGCAACAGTAGAAGTACTAGCAAAGCCAGAACTGCTCCCCATAGTTATATCAAAAAGCCTACCCTGAATGTCAGCAGCTCCAAAACTACTCCCAGAAATCCTCCTCTGTATAGTAGTAGCTTGGGAACCAATCCCTGTCGTTGCAACTGAAATCCTCCCTTGAACCCCGAAAACAACAGTCCTCCTCTTTGCACCGGTTGCAGTTACCCTCCTCTAAACCACCATTGTAATGTGATCCTGTCTCCTCACTGCAGTCACAATCTTTTCTGTCACTTCCACTGCAATCTGAGTTACCAATGTAAACTGTAGTGTCGAACCCTCAGTAACTCCTCGAGTCTCCTCCGAAGGTCTAGTCACTCTCTTTGTCTCTCCTGTAACAATCTCCCCTTCCTCTGTAGTGTCATCCTCATTCTCCCTCAGCAGAATAGCCTGGCGCTCTCTCTCAACTGACCAAACAACCTTAAGCCAAAAACATCCCCAACCATAATATGACTCTGCCCCATCTAAAGTGCCAAACCCACTACTCTAGCATCACCCCCAACCAGTAGAACTGGAAAATAGATACCCAGCTATCAGAAAGAAAACTAGAGCTCTCAACCTAAGCCTCTGCCTCCTTAAGTCTCCAGAGTCACCGGGGTCCTGAAACTCCTCAAACACTGCGATCAAATTCTCCCAACCATCAACGACCATCCGGTTAGCAACATCCTAGGGCACGTCCAGAAACTCTTGAAAATTCCAAAAATGTCCAACTCTGAACTATGGCACCACCAGGACTGCCTCTAGATCGCAATCAGGTATGGTGTTGAACTCCTTGAAAGAGGGGCAAAGCCCCTCCATGGCAGCACCAAAATGGAAAACACGGGCCACCGGGTCCCAAAACCTAAAGCAAACCCTCAAAAAATCCCAGTCGACTCGTACTCCCTGTAAAGTCACCATCGATACAATATTGTATCTGCCCAAATTAATCCTCTCCACCTTCTCAAGTTTCTTAGTCCATAAATGCATGTAATGGCTAAAATACGGCTCCTTGGACACAAAAAATAAAAAAAAAATCACATGAAAAATTGCACTCATATACAGAGCATAAATCGAGAATCCACCCTTTTACATTCAAGCAATCATCCATTACATGCATCATCACAAATCATCTATAACATAGAAGTTAAACAAAAGGTCTATAAATCTCAAAACATGCATGTATGAACATGCATCATCTATGCACAAACATACATGCATGCGCAATCATCCGCAGTCATACATCATCATGCATAAGCTGAGCTAATGGCCTCTCCTCCTCAGAGTTGACTGACATCTTTTCGAAATTGACTAGTACCTTCTCGAAGATGACTGACAAATTTGACCGAAACCCACTCAAATCGGGCACCTTCCCGACTCTGACCGTGATAACAATTTTTCACCTGACTCTGACCGTGGTAACAATCTCTCACCCGATCCTGATTGTGGAAACCATCTTTCACCAGATTCTAACCGCGATACTATTTTGACTATACTTCAAAGCTAAGCAGTCGTTCTTCACCCGACCCTGACCGTAGTGACAATCTTTCACCCGATTCTGACTATGATAACCATCCCTCCGGTTCCTTTTTTTCCACCCCTTTTATAAAAAATCTATCAAAATCCTTCACCCATAAATGTCTAGAAAAATCATCTAGACATCCCTCTGGTTCGTTCCCTCGCCTTTTTATCCAAGTCGGTCCCATCCTTCACCCAAAAATATCTAGCCACTAGCCTAGATATCCCTTTGGTTCCTCTTTTCGCTTACATTTATCAATCAGTTTCCACCCATAAATGCCTAGAGACAATCACCTAGACATCCCTGTGGTCTACTCTCCCGTCTATTTATCAAACTCAGTCACATTCTCCACCCATAAATATTTAGGAACAATTGCTTAAACATTCATGTGGTTCCTTTTTCCATCTTCCTTTTTGACCATGACTCTCATCCAAACATGTCTAAGCACTGACCTAGACATCACTTTGGTTCTTGGTACCATCCCTTCTCCCGGGTTTACTATCATCAGAATCACCATACAAATAAGACAATTCTAATGAGGGGACAGCTGTGAACCCTCACTTTAGCACCTCCAAAATTATTTCTAAGCTTACCAAAGCTGACCGGAATATTTTTCTATCCAAACTAATACTTTTTCGATCCTGACCGGACTTTTTGTACCAGACAACAGTTTTTTAAAACTGACTGCCAACTGTCCGATAATTAATTTTGGATTCACCGACACTGACTGGTAATTTTTCAGACTTCAGAATATCCCGAAAACTGACTCGCAAGCTCTAAAAATCTCAAAAACTGACCTGAAAACCTTAAAAATTGAGTCGGAGGACGGAAAGGCTTGAAAATCGAGCTGCCACGCGGACGTCCATGAGGCAAGCTTGCGGATCCGTAAGCCACTTGCCCGGGTCCGCAAGTCATTCTCTCAGCCATCCGTCGGATGGGCTGGCAGATCCGCGGGCCTGTTTGGCGGCCGTCCTCGAGTTTCTGACACAGACCCGCGCAAATCTGACTCGAATCCGCAAGCCGTCCTAATGGCTAGTCCCCTGTGCATGGAAATTTTAATTTTGCCCTTGTTCCAGCTTACTTTTTTAGCCATTTTTGGTCTTTTCACCCATTTTCATTTCCTATAAAATACCCCTTCCATTTCTTATTTCAAAATACACTAAGAGTTAGTATTGAATTTTCTACTACTCTCTCTCTCTCTCTCTAATTAATTAAAACTCTCTTTGATTTTAATTAATTAATTTTAATTTACTCTCTACTCAATTTGATTAATTAA
The DNA here is from genome assembly GCA_949750685.1 of Vernicia montana. Taxonomy (NCBI): domain Eukaryota; kingdom Viridiplantae; phylum Streptophyta; class Magnoliopsida; order Malpighiales; family Euphorbiaceae; genus Vernicia; species Vernicia montana. Next base: position 4,062 of record CATKHJ010047000.1, read on the forward strand.
TCACTTTAATTAATTAATCATTTTAATTAATTAAAATTGGGTAATTAATCCTTTTAACTAATCTCCCTTAAAGGTTAATTTAATCCAACCCGCCTCTCCGAAACTGAACTTCGATCCGGTAAAATCATCCACCCATCACATATTCCTAAAAAGAATGTATAATCTCTTACCCTCACTCAAACCTCAAATCAAATCAATCCAACCAAACTGATCATCCCCTAAACCCCCTCCACCTCACCGTGGAATGAACTATGTGGGTTTTGATCCCCATTCAATAGGGTATGTAGGTACGCTTGGAATTTAAATCCAACCCTCAAATCCAAATCCCAATTAATCCCTTTCCCCTTTTAATTTGTGCTCTTTTGTAAATTTTAATTATTGCAATTAGTTAATTATTATTAACGAGCAATTTTGTGGTTCTCCTAGAATCCATAAGGATTAGAGAGAACACTCTCCTTAAACTTGTAAATATTTTTCAATTACTTGCTCTTTACTTTTTCCATGCACTCATAATTATACCATGATCATGCATTATAATCGTCATTAATATTTGTCATTCATGAAATCAATTTTCAAGTCAAATTAAACTTAAAATCCAAATTGAGATTATTTAAAACCAAAAACTTAGTCCCCGAGCTCAACCTAGTTCGAAGATTAGTGACTTTATCCTTGGTAAATTAATAAAAGATTAATGAATTGGAGTCAAATTGGGTTTTTCCTTAAAATTTTCCATTTAAATAAATTAGGGTGGCGACTCTCAAATCCTTTTTTAAAAATCAAACCAATTTTCATAACGATAGTCGTTCCAATCGTGAGCACCGAAACTCGTACCTAAACTCTCTTAAAAATTGCTCGCTTTTCCTTAAGGTATTTTTTCCCAAGCGAGGGAAGGGGTGTTCGGGCGAGGCCTCACAAGATTACTCGTGTATCAACTCAATTTACTTACCGTGTAAGCAATATCTAGTATTGTACAACTTCTTAAGTACATGAGACTGCTTATTACTCTAGCATATTCCACTTGAGATACACACTCACCTCTATTCTTGGATAGATGAAGACTCAAGTCTAATGGAGTTCTAGACATACCTGAATCATTTTTATTGAATTTTTCAAGTATGTTGTCCACACATTGTGTTTGGCTTAATGTGAGTCCTTCTGACCTTCTTGAAAATTTTATTCCCAAGATCACATCTACTAGTCCTATATCCTTCATGTCAAACCTTGAATTTAACATATTCTTGGTAAACTTTACCATTTTTTCATTACTACCAACAATGAGCATGTCATCAACATATAGACATAGTATGACATAGCCATCACTAGTGTCTTTGACATAGATGCATTTGTCACATTCATTGATAGATGGATTTGTCACATTCATTGATTTTGAATCCATTTGTTAGCAATGCACTATCAAATTTTTTCATGCCATTGTTTTGGTGTTTTCTTTAAGCCATACAGAGACTTAACTAATCTACACACCTTCTTTTATCCTGTGACAATGAAGCCTTCATGTTATGCTATGTAGATTTTCTCATCCAATTCTCCATTTAGAAAGCGGTCTTCACATCCATTTAATGTATTTCAAGATTATGCAATGTAGCAATAACAATTATCATCCTAATTGAATTTATCCTTGTTACAGGAGAATATGTGTCAAAGTAATCTAGGCCTTCCTTCTGTTTGTAACCTTTAATTACAATTCTTGCCTTATAATTATCAATTGAACCATCTGCCTTCATCTTCCTTTTGAAAATCCACTTGAATCCTAATGGTTTACATCCTAGAGGTGAATCCACTAATTTCCATTTGTGATTTTTCATAACGGAATCAACTTCACTTTTTAATGCCCTCTTTCCATAAAGGACCTTCCAAAGAGCTTACTTTTTCTTCGTATGTTTGTGGCTCAGCTTCAAGCAAATAAGTTAAGAAAATCTGGACTAAAAGATTTTTCTACTTTTACTCTTTTGCTTTGTCTTGGCTTATTTTCGTTTTCATGTCCTCATTTTTTGTCCTGACTATCTCCTTGTATAGTCTCATGTGTTCATTTAGACAAACTCAAATTCTGGGTTTGTATGAGCGAGGACACATTCGAACCCCACATTCATTCAGACGAAGATGAACCCTGTGTTCATTCAAGCAAGGATGAACCCTATGTCCGTTCAAGCGAGGATGAACCCTGTGTTCATTCAGGCGAGGATGAACTCTCTATTCCTTCAAGCAAGGATGAGCCTTGTGCTTGTTCTGGCTAGGACAAAGCTTGTGTTTGTTTAGAATAACTCGTTTCTTCTAAAGATTTACATGGAAATACAAGTTCAAAGAATGATGCATTTCTTGATTCCATTATCGTATTTTTGTGTATTTCCAAAATTTTAAATTCATACACAAGAAACCGATAAGCACTACTATTATATGCATAGCTAATGAATGCAATCAACTATTTTTGGACCTATCTTCACCTTTTTATTAGGTGTAGATACAACCACTTTTATAAGACACCCCTACACTCGCATATATTTATAGGAAGGCTTTCTTCCTTTCCACAATTCATAAGGGGTTTTGTCTTTTTTATTTCGAGGCACCTTATTTAAAAGGTAAGTAGCCATTAAAATGGCTTCTCCCCACATGTTATGAGGTAGCCCAGAACATATCAACATTGCATTCATAATTTCTTTCAAGGTACGATTTTTCCTTTCAACCACACCATTTGACTAAGGTGAATAAGGTGTTGTGGTTTCATGTATAATTCCATATTATGCATAGAATTCATGAAATGGCGTTTCATATTCACCACCATGATCACTCCTTAACACCTTAATATTTCTACTGAGTTGATTTTCAACTTCAATTTTATAGAGTTTAAATTTCTCTATAGCCTCGTCCTTGCTCTTAAGCAAATACACATAACAGTATTTTGTACAATCATCATCAAATGTAATAAAATACTTTTTATCACCTCTTGTTTTTACAAATTTTAAATCACATACATCACTGTGAACTAATTCAAGTGGTTCAGTTTTCCTTTCAACTGATTGGAAAGATGATCTTGTTAAGTTTGTCTCAACACAAATTTCACATTTATGTTTTAAATTTATATGGCATTTAGGTATGTGGTCCAAGTTAATTAACCTTTTCAAGGTATTATAATTAACATGTCCTAGTCTACCATGCCACAAATTGAAAGACTCAAGCAAGTAAATCGAAGAGGTATTTTCATTCATACAAGTGATTATAATTACATTGAGCTTAAATAGCCCATCAAATACATACCCTCTCCCCACATACATTCCATTTTTAGACAAAATAACTTTTTCTGACTTGAACACCATGAAAAATCCATGCTTATTGAGCAGTGAACCGGACACTAGGTTCTTGCGAATTTTCGGTACATACAGTATATTGTTCAAAGTCAGCTCTTTTCCAGATGTCATCTTCAATACCATTTTTCCTTCACTGAGGACCTCAAAAATGGCTAGATATGGCAATTGGCCGGGGAATCCTCATTCTCTGTGGGGATTTGCCCCGAACGGGGTGGGGATTCTTCAATTTTTGTCCATATGGAGGTGGGGATGGGGGATAGGATGAATGTGTATTCCCCACCCCAACAGGGATCCCCATTCTCGTCCCTGTGGGGACCCGATATTATATTTACATAATTATCCTTAATATAAAAAATATATTACTTAATTACCCTTATATATATATAAACATATGTATTAGGGTTTCTTATTTTATCACTTACTCTTTATAATTCTCTCACATCATGACAACTCTGAAGAATTTTAGATTAAATTAATTCATCTCTTCATACTTTGTGTGTCTGAATCTATTAATATTTTATACATAAATTTATTCTTATTTTTCAGTTATTATTTATGAATTTTATAAATATAAAAAAATATATATAAGTAATAATATATATATATATATATATATATATATATATATATATATATATACATACAATAATAAGTTTTAATTTAAAGATATTGGAATCAATTTAAACATAATTAAAGTCTAAATTTTAAAATTTTATACAATAATTTAACTATTTAAAAGCATATAAAATTGAAGGGAGATAAAACAAAATAAAAATTTCAAGTGGGGAACGAGGATCCCCGCAGAGATGGGGATCCCCGCAAGGATGAGAATAGGGACTAAATAGTCACCCTATGTGGGCGGGGATGAGGATGGGGATTCCCCGCTAAGGCGGGGATGGGGATGGGGGATTGTACCCCGCCCTCGCCCCATTGCCATCCTTAAAAGTGGTAGAATTGCCCATATACAGCTTTTCTCCAATCTTAGGAGTGAAGGTGGAGAACATTTCTCGTTCTGAGCATACGTGCCTTGTTGCACAGTATCAATCCACCATTCCTTCGGGTTCGACCCGACTAGATTCACCTCGGATATCACAGCAACGACGCTGATGTCAGAGACATCTTTTGTGATGTCATCAACCATATTAGCTTCATGGTTCTTCTCTTTCCTCTTCGGAAACCTGCATTCAAAGGATTTGTGACCCACATTGTCACAATTAAAGCATTTACCTTGGAATTTCTTTTTGGAAACTCCACCACTAGGTCCCACCTTGGACTCTTTTTCATCTTTATTTTTCTTTTTCTTCGAACTTTATCCATGCTCGACAATGTTTGCCTTCGCTTCCGAAGGTAAATATCCCCTCTTTTCCGAGCTTCTATTGTCTTCTTTGATTCGAAGTCTGACAATTAGCTCTTCAATATTCATCTCCTTTCACTTATGCTTAAGGTAGTTTTTGAAGTCCTTCCAACCAGGGGGTAGCTTCTCAATAATGGCAGCTATTTGGAAGGTCTCACTCAAGTTCATCCCTTCGGCATGAATTTTATGGAGAATACTTGAAATTCTTGCACTTGACTAACCACAGTTTTGGAATCTACCATTTTATAGTCGAGGAAATGTCCCACTATAAATTTCTTAGCACCAGCATCCTCGATTTTATAGTTACGGTCTAAGGAATCTCACAACTGTTTAGCAGTCTTCATTCCACTATAGACATTGTATAGCGAGTCATGCAGCCCGTTCATGACATAATTCCTACACAGAAAATCAAAAAGATGCCAAGTTTCATGAGCAACTCTCACTTCAACATCTTGCTCATCCTCTTTTAGAGTCAAAGCATCTTCTGTTAGGAACCGTGTAAGGTTCAATGTAGTCAGATAAAACAACATCTTCTGTTGCCACCTTTTAAAATTCAAGCCATTAAAAGTTTTCTAGCTTTTCTCCATGGTTCACTAGAAACGAAACAAGCAAAACAGGGCTAATCACTTTTGCAACTGATGAGGGTGGCACTTGAGTTACATCCTGAACATTGGTAGAAATCGTAGTATTCTCCATTTTCTGAAAGAACAAAATTAAAGTCACAAGATAAGCTTTTGGATTTTAATAAGAAGCTAAAACAAGTAAAATAAAATAAAATAAAAGTCTAGTAGTCCTTGTCCAGTCCAGAATATAAATGTCTCCAAAGCAAAGGTAACTCTAAAGAAAGGGGAAAGAATTTGTTAAGATTGTTAGAATAATTAATGAAAATAAATATATAAATTTAGACGAAGTAGAATCACAGTTTCGACACTTGACATGCAAACTCAATATGTCGAGGTGAACAAATGACAAGTCGAGGAGAATCAGTTGACGAAGCGAAGCGAGGGGGACTCAGTCTAGTGACGAGGCGAGGCCAGTCTAGCGACGAGGCAAGCCTGAGCGAGTCTCAAGTCGAGGCGAGACCAAGCGAGGAGAATCAAGGACAATGTATACACTTTTCAATACTTATAAATTATCAAAATATAGTAGTAGCACCAAATTATGAATACATTATATTTAAATAATTATACAACCGAGACCTATGTTTCACATAGTTTTCTTAAAATAGATTCATCCCTCATCGTGGTACTTGAGATTGGTTTTGACATTTGTCTTCCATGATACAACGATAATCAAGTAATTTTGAACACCACAAAATTACTTCCCCACGAACTAAAACTATGTTTGAACTTATCACAAAAAAAACAAACAAAAAAACAAAAACAAAAAACAAAAAACCCTGTGAATATAGAGAGCTTTTGACAATTTTTGACACACTCCGAACACTAATCAAAATCTCTATATAGAGAGAGTGAAAAAGACGTGAAAAAGACAATAAAAGCACAATAAAAAACAATAAAACATAATCATTAAGAGATTGTTACAAAAATTAAAAAACAAAGGTTACAAAACTATTAAATTTTCATTCAAACCATAAAATGTTTTCAACAAGTTTTTCAACAGTTTTATCATCACCAATATTTTCTTCATATTTTCCTCATTATTACTATCAAGACATATAGTTTCACCATGTTTAAAAGTATCAAATCCAAAATTTGTCATGGAAAGAAATTGCAAAAAGAAAATCAATAGGGGCTGAAATATTATTATTTATTAATCAGTGCTCTATTAAATGAAATAAAAAGAAGTGTAGAAGAAAAGAAAAGAAAAATATTAATACAACTTTTAAAATTTTTATGCTTGATGTTAAATAAATTAAAGCTAACATCCTACAGTCAGTACAAATTAGTGATACAGTAGTTATCTACATAGTGAAACTAGCTAATATTTATAGACCCAACAACTCACCGACAATTAATAAATTTCTCCACTCAAAAACCCATAGTAGTTGTCTACTGGACATTAGTTGTCTACAAGGGTTTCCATGAAATTAGTTGTTCAAATTTTTTTTTAGATGCATGCACATATACATAAATAAATATACAGCATGTGTATAGATTAATAAAAGTACAAATGGGTATGCAATTGTTTACAGTTACTATTTTGATAAAAAAAAATTATCATAATTGAATTGCTTTTCACCATTTTTCCTTTTGGGCAGAAGAGATGTTTAGAGAGAATGGAGCATGTACATAAATATTATAGTAATAGGCTTAAAATTATACAAGTCTAAAGAATAAATATTTTAATGAAAGATTTTCTTATTTCTATTAAGTATATATATATATATTACTAGGCTTAAAATTATACAAGTCTAAAGAATAAATATTTTAATGAAAGATTTTCTTATTTCTATTAAGTGTATATATATATATATATATATCATAGTCAAAACAAAGTGCCAAAAATCACAGGTTTGATCCCACATTATTGATTATAAAAATAAATTACAATATGATAATAAATTATCTACTTTTTATATGCACATCATCAAAAAGGTTGTCATACATGCTTGGCAATAAGGTCAGTTGCAGTTGATGGGGAAACACCTTCTCCTATTCCAACCTAGTTTTGAACACATAGTGAAAGTATCATGTATGAAGCATGAGAATGGACATCAAGAAAAAGGACAATTTTAAACAGGGATGAATGCAGATTTGACAATTAAGAAGAGGAGCTTCAAATATTTCTAAATACCAAAATCCTTCACAAGATAAGTCCTCGAATAAATTCAGCAAGCAAAGGAACAACTGTTATTGCAATGACCAAGTTAATACCCCAATCTCAAGAAATTTCCTGCACAATGAGAACTAAAGTGAGACACTATTGGTGTACATATAGTTTCTAGAAAGCATGACTTTCATTAAACAGAAAATAGAATTTTAGGATAGTCTCCTGAAATTAGAATTAGGACCCTCCTATCAAATATAGATCCGAACCCAATATGCTTTAGTAAGTTATCATTTGTTTTGAAAGTAGCCTTTTCCTTCAACTTTATTCCACAAAGAAGACAAGGTGAAGCTAATGAAAAGAATCAAGAGTCAACCACCAGTACTAAATATGATGATACCCATCTGACCAAATATATTAAGTGATTGAGTGCATATCTTGTATTGCAAGAGGTCAAGGGTTCAAATTTAAACAATTTCCTTCCTTAAAAAAAATTAAAAAGAATTAGGGATTTTGGTTTTTTTTCTACTAAAAAGAATTAGGGATTTTGGTTTTTTTTTCTATGCATGCAAGTCGAATTAATCAATCGTTTATTTGTTTATTTGCTTTCGGTGGTAGCCAAGGATCATCGGTGTCGAGTCAAACAGCAATCGGCAGTGGGCATAGAGGTGGTAGCGACGGCCAAGGCTTGGAAAGGTATACCAAAAAGAAGTTGCATAAGTAGAAAGAATGCGCGAATGATTTCTTTTTAATTGGTCATGTGTGTATTGTGTGAGTTAAACTAAAGTTAACTCTGGTTAAGGAAAAAAAATAAAAAGAAAAAATAATTTATTAAATAATAAATAAATAAATATGAAAAAGCTGGCCCACTTTTTGATGTGGCAATTATTTATTGGGTGGGTATATGTGGGGACATACACCTAGTGTAGGCAAGTTCTATATCTATTTTATTTTTATTTTTTTGAAACTGAAAGGGAAATTCATTGCTTATCCAAAGACAAAACATTCAAAATGCAAGAAGGGGACATATTCCCCCACTCTTGCTAATCAAACATGGAACATACTTCACGAGCTAAATGATGGGTCACGGTGTTCGCTGATCGCCTAACAAAAACTATTTCATATGAGGTTAAATCTCTCAAAAGAGATTTACAACCTGCAACTACAATACCAAAAGAAGACCTATCTTCATGTCTTGCATGAAGAGCCTATATCAAAACCAAACAATCACTCTCCATAATAACTTGTTCATATCCTTTGTTCTTCAACCAACTCAAAGCTTCTCTGAAGCTTAAAGCTTCTGCCAGTTTGAGGTCTTCAATATCTGAGATTGCTTTTATTTTTGTTGCAACATAGTCACCGCTATCATTACATACAATGCAACCCAAACCACAATAACCACCAGTAACAAAAATAGAAGCATCAATATTGTATTTCAACCAACCTGGATGGGGTTTTTGCCATTTAATAGACCCCTCCTCAGAATTGTTATTGCTAGGAATAGATTTCCTTGCTGGAGCTGCTTGCCACTGGAATTAATACGAACCAACTGAAGATAATAATTGGGATGGAGAATAGGGCCGGCTTGGCCTTGAGGCAGCTGAGGCGGCTGCCTCAAGCCCCCGAAAAAATAAAGGCCCCAATTTTTTTTATTTTTTTTTTTTTGGTAAATAAAGCTCCAAATTTCAGCCCCTAAAAAGTAAAGTTCACAATTTTTTTTTTTTAAAGTAAATAAAGCCCCAAATTTTGGTGAATCTAATTAATTGTGACTTTAAGTTTCACTTTTCCTTTATTTATTTCCTATTTCTTTTTCTTTAATTCTCCACTTATTCTCTTTGTTTTCCACCTCTCAATTCTCTCTCTTTTTCTATTTTTATATTGGCACTTAATTGAATCAGTCTCTATTCTAGTATAACTTCTCAAAAAAATATTTTAATTACTGGGTATTTGAATTCAAGCGTTATCCCACAGGTTTTATTATTCTATCTCTTTAATTTCATTTTTTTAGTTTGTATTTATATATTGTATGAAATTGAGTTTATTGATTGATCACCAATCTTATATAGAAAAGTAGAATTTTTTTTTGTTTTTTTTTTATTGGTGTTTGTTATTGATTTGTTATTTTTATTGTTGTGATTTTAATTAATTGATTGAATATTTTTTAGTAAAAATCATGTCTAATAGAAAATATGAAAGTGGATATGAAAAATTAAAGAAAAGAAAGAGAATTGAAATGCTAATCAAATCTCAACATGGAGCTCTCGATAAATTTGTGATTAACAATAAAAAAGATGGTACATCAAGTTCAACTGAAAGACAAACTTTAGTTGAAAATGAATTAGAAAATAATATGGAAGCAATTAGACAAAATCATGGTTTTTATGATACTGAAGAACAAAAAGATACTAGTTCTAATCCTAATGAAGAACAAAAAGAAAATGAACATGTTATAGAAAAAAGTATAGAATTCGTAGAGACATCCAATTTGACATCTACAAATATATATGATCCTGTAACGGTTACTTCCGCTGAAAGAAACTTTTCAAAATTAAAATTACTAAAATCTTATTTAAGATCAACTATGTCGCAAGATAGATTGAATGGATTAAATATATTATCTATTGAAAGTAGTATGCTAGAGCACCTTGAATATAAAACTTTAATAAGTAATTTTGCAGCTGAGAAAATAAGAAGGATGAAATGAATTTTTCTAAATACATTGAAGAATTTTTTTTTTTTTTTAGGTTTCCTCCAAAATCTTGTCTCAGGCCCCCGATTCATTTGATCCGGCCTTGATGGAGAATTAAATTTTTTTATTCCATACCACCTCATTCCTGTGTGACCATATGCCCTAAACAATCATACTCAAAAGTGAGATGTCATTATCAAAGCCTTGCGAGATAACATTTGAGAGCCATTGTACAAAAGATATGGCACCAGTAACTAACGAAGTAACTGGTTAAAGTGACCAACATTCCATGGCAAAGTGACACAACAATAGAATATGTGATATTGTCTCACCTAAACCTCGACACATCGGGCAAAGCTCATCAACAGCCACTTTCCTAAGGAGGAGATTATCCTTAGTAGGCAAGCAATCACATACAGCTCACCATAGTAAATTCTTGACCTTGGCAGGCACTTTAAGAGCATAAAGTCTTTGCCAAATAAAGGGAGGTAGCGAAGAAAATGAAGTTATGGCAAAGTTTCGAATCTCCTTAAGCTTCCTATAGCCACTCTTGATAGTATAAATACCTTTATTATCCCCCATCCAAGACCAACAATCAGAAATATTATTCAAGCTCAAAGGGAGAGATAATATTAAGTCCCTGTCTCTCTCATTAAAAATGTCCCTTACAACATCATTGTCCCAAGTAAGACCATCCTCAACTATCAACGAGCTAACAGTTGCAAATTCCAAACCAATTGGAACTAGTGTTGACACCATCTGCGATTTTGGTTTTGGAAGCCAAGGATCAGACCAAATATTAATGCTATCCCCCTACCAACACGGAGCCTACAGTGCGATTTTAACATCCCTTGAATAGCTAACAAGCTATACCAGATATAACTTGGAATACTACCCAAATTAGCAGATAAAAAAGTGCCTCGAGGATAATAGCGAACCTGATACACCTCAGCCACCAATGAAGAAGAATTAGCAATCAACCTCCATCCCTACTTTGCTATCATTGCCCATTTAAATTCATGGATACTTCGAAAACCCATCCCTCCAAGAATTTTAAGGTCACATAAACGCTCAAACCTCATCCAATGTATGCCCCTACCTCCATTGTGGTGCTGACCCCACCAAAAAGCATTATTAGTTTTTTCAAGGTCAGAGCAAAGTTGAAGTGGCAGAAGAAATAAGCTCATAACATACGTTGGTATTGCCTGAATAATTGTTTTGATCAATATTTCCTTGCCTGCTCTAGAGAGAAGCTTTCTCTTCAATCCTTGTAGTCTATTCCACACTTTATCCCTGATGTAGCTGAATATTTCTCTTTTATTTCTCCCCACAATCGATGGTAAGCCAAGGTAAGAACCCAGAGATTTAGTCCCCTTGGAACATTTAGAATGGAATATGTTCTAACCAAAATAGTAGAGTTTTTAGATAGTTATTTTGATTTATTTTATTTCATTTTAATATGTTTTCTAGTAGTTTTTGTTTATTTTTAAGTTTATTTTGAGTTGTAGGTAATTTTGAAATAAAAGGTGAAAAAGTGAATAATTCAGTCGTAATTTGATTCAGTCAGTCCAACTTAGGCGTGTAGCAGAACATGGCTTAGTAAGGGAAATCGTGTTAAAGAATTTTAGTGAAACAGTAGCCTCTACGACTAGCCAATACGCTCTTGTTGCCTAAGCAAATCCAACTATTTAGAGAATTCCCGATTGTGAGGCCTCGCCCGAGCACCGGTCCGATCCGCTAGAGGGGGATCGAAATGCTCATTCGGGTCTGGTCTCACGGATGGAACCCTCGGGTTCGGATTGTTTGATTTCTGAAAATTTGACTTTGGGAGTCGCCACCTTAA
>CATKHJ010047024.1:0-24767 GCA_949750685.1 Vernicia montana
AAGAACAAGAAATGGATGATTTGGCATCAATCTACAAGGCTAAGTTCCCCATCCTTTCACATGAAGAAGGTGCTAAATTCTTAACCTTAAAATATAGGAATATCATCTCTTGTAAGTATATTCCCATTTCTTTACTTAAAGATGTTGTAATGGAAGATACTCTAAATTAATTGTTAATTACTTATGGGCTTAAGAAATTTGTGTTTATGGAAGAACATCCCTATGATGATTTGGTTAATGAATTTTACACTTCATTTGATGTAAACCAAAAATACTCCCATATTTTAGAATTTTGCATGTTAGGGAAGAAACACCAACTCACATATAGTTTCATGCATAAGGTGTTTGGTTTAAAGAAAGATGGAATGTGTGATGCTCCTAAGTCTTTTAATGTCAATGAATTTTGGACATATTTGACTGATTTGCAAACCCCCTTTGAACTAAAGAAAGGTAAGGCAATGTTTATTAAAGATTTAAAATTCTGGTATTGCATAAAGTCTTTGCTTGTGTTGTTTTCCATAAGTCTTAATTTAATAGAGTTTCTGCACAAGAGTTATTTTTGATGTGGTGTGCTCATAATAAAAAGCAAGTGTGTTGGACCTTTTAGATTTTTAATTAACTCTTAACTTGTGCTACACGTAAGGATGGTCCATTAACACATGGTCATGTTGTTACTATCATTGATAAATCTTTTAATATTGACCTTGACAATTTTTCTAGTGTTATTAAGCACTCTTATTTCACTAAACAAGCTTTCTTAAATGGTGAAATAGTGGACAGTTCCTTTTGATTGATTCTAGCACACTCTAGGTCATGCTGGAAAGAATTAACACATCCTTTTCAAGATAAGGAGGAAACTGATGAAGACGAGCCTCACCTTGATGAACCACTTGCTTCTATCCTACCTCCATCATTGAATGAGCAAAGTGGTGCAAGTGGCTCATCAAATTGGGAAACATAACTTTTGGAAAATCAGAGGGTGATGCAACGCCAAATGAATGATTTTAAGACTTAGAACCGATAATTTGATCACCACCAATATAAAATAGAGTATAAGATGAAACAATTCTTTGACCAATCCGGCTACAACATCCGGTCTCCTCCATCATCTCCATCGGCGGATTGAGGGAGTATTTCTTTCCTTTCCTTTATATTTAGGATTCATATTGGGGACAATGTGAAATTTTAAGTATGGAGGATGGATAGTTAGTATGTGTTTTGTTTTTGTTTTTATATTTTTGAGTTAGTGTGTTGCATGCATGAGTGTTGTTTTTGGTTTTTGCATCAAAATATCAAAAAAAATTGATTTTTATCACTTTTGTTTTCTTCTCATGTATAAGTAGACTCTTGCCTTAGTTCATTTTTAACTTGAAAGGAGTTATATTATAATAATAAGTTTATGAATAAATTTTTAGTGCTCAATTGGTAGAATCTTTAGGTCTCATGTAGTCCTAACTATGCTTAAATGCTACAATTGCAAGGATTTAAGTTTTGGTTTTTAAGGATTTAAGTTGCCTAAGGGAAACTATAGCCATAATACGAGTAACTCATTTTTCAATAATGGATGAGGACACAAAAAAGAAGTAAAAAAGAATTTTGTCGACATCATGCATTTCGAGTAAGTTGGGTATAAGTGAGTATGCTCCTTAATTACATTCATTCGGAAAGAATGTATGATGTCACAAATAAATGAATATATATAAAAAATAATTAAAAAAAAAGAGAGAAAGAAAGTTCAAAAATGCCTTGAGACTAATGAGTTTGTGTGTGTGCTTAATTTCTATCCTAAGGGCTATTTTTATCTTTAGAATCCTAAGCTTAAAGAATGAATAATTTGGCTTGAAAAGCTGGGTTAGGATTTTAACTCCATAATTTTGGCTTTGTTCTTGATAATAATAAGATAAAGAGATAAACTTAGGACTTATGCTATGAGATTAGTCATCTCTATCATTGTTGAGCATTAAAAGTTAATTTGTTAACATTTCTCTTTCTATACTCCTTTCATGATTAAAAATAACTTGGTGAGAATACTACATCTATTTTGGAGAAGACAAAGGAAATTATTACCCTCTTATTTCTTTCTTACTTGAGGACAAGCAAGGTTTAAGTATGGGGGAATTTGATATGATGCAAATTAGCATAAGTATTTAGGGATAATTTTACATAGTTTGTGCATTGTATATGTTGTTTTTACTTATTATTTTTAGATATTGGTATGTTTGATCTTGTTTTTGAGTTTGATAGGTTCCTTTAAGAAAAATTGGGTTCAAGGAATCAAGATGAGGCCATTAAACAAGCCAAGGTGCTATTTTAAGCAAAGGAAGACCAAATGACTCATGTCACGAGTCGTGCCATCTGTGCCGACTCGTGACAGAAATAATTGGTTACGAGTCTTGCCATCTGTGTCGACTCGTGATAAAAATAATTGGTCACTAGTCGTGCCATTCTGTGCCTACTCGTGACATACCAGTTTGGTGCCGAGTCTTGCCCTCTGTAACGAGTAGTTACTGTACTGCTTCAACGTACCTTTTCACAATTACATCTCTTTGGAAGAGGCATGACTTAGGACACTTAGGAGTATATAAATACTTGAAATTAACTATGTTTTAAAGGAGATATATCTAGTTTTTGTTTGAAATACATATTTTCATTCCTTGTTGTTATTTAGTTTTTGACAATATGTATTTTGACTGAATTCTTATTAGAATTGCAATGATGAATTAATTTCATGAACTACATTCTTAATATGCATGAATGATTTAATTTCAATTGAGTCTTACATTGTGTTATGTATGCTTGATCACCATATATAACTTATTAATCATTTTGTTCACAATGAGAATTGGGGCATTTTGGTGGAAATGCAATTGAAATTACTCAAAGGATAGGAGAGTACTTGGAGACAAGCAATCCACTTTGAGGGGTTAAAGAATTGGCATGGAACTTAATGATTTTAGTTTATCTCTATAATGATATGAGAATGCTTATATACTTTAAATTAAAATACTATTAATTGACAATGAGAGTTGCTTTTAAGAATTATTGGTCATATTCTCTAATCATTGCATGTGTTTATATGTTGTCAACTTCTATAGTTCAAGATTAATTCTGAGTTGTAATTCTAATATATGGTTTGCTGTTATTAATTAAAGTAATAATAAATCTATAAGTATTTTAGAATAAATTAACATCTTCTTTGATTTTTGTTTGCCTATCCATCTTAGTATTTACTCGGTTAATATAAATTTCTCTAAATTCCCTTGAGTTCGACACCCTACTCACTCTATACTTAGTCTTAGGGACTAGGGTACTAAACTTGACTCAAATCATTTGTTGAGTTATGTTTATTTTTTAGTATGTAATCAACCCTTCCCAGTCTATCCTTTAATTTTAATGTAACCTGGGAGGATGGTATTTTTCGTTCATAATAAAAGTTTGATTTTTTTTTTTTATTCCAGCTTCTTCTTTCTCATTTGCGTGTCTTCTTCTTCTAAATCCAATTTAATAAATAAAAAATATAAAATATAAAAAAATGAAGGTAAAGAATCAATGAAACTTGGCATGAAACCAAGAACTACGTGGACCTGATTCTCTGAAAAACAGAAAAGACAATTGAAGGAATGATAATAAGTGGAGATACGTAGGTAGCCCAATTTGGGTATGGTCCAAATGATAATAAAACTTCCTCTTTATGCCAAAGTTGCATTTTCTTCTGATTCATTTGCCTGAACCTAATAAAAAGAGAGAGAGAGAGAGGTGAAGAAGAAGAAGCTCGCTAAGTTGAAAATCCGAAAGGGAGGCTTAGGCAGAAGTTAGAGTAAGCTCGTCAAATTGAAAACCCGAAAAGGCGGCTGGAGAAAAAATTAGAGCCAATAAAGAAATAATAATAAAAAGGGAAATAATAATAAAAAAAATATTTTGTTCAAATTGGATTCTAGTGTCAAAAGCTTAAAGCCATAAGTAGATAGTTTATCTCATCTCGTCCAAAAGTTTCAGTATGTCTCACTTAAGTAATTTGTCATCGAGTCTCTCATCACTGTTTCTTCTTTCCCAAATCATCAACATGTCAAGCCAAGATGCCCTCATCCCTACATTGGGGGCATGTCTTCAAAAGTCTTCATATTTTAATTCCTCAAGTCATTGTGTTTCTTAGTAAGAGCATAGCAAGAGCAACTCTTATTTTTTTTGTCAAAGGCATGACTTCTAAGGTCATCATCATTTTTCAAAGTCATCTCTTAGCTAGAGCGATCAAGATGCCCTTATCCATCATCAAGGGCACATCTTCACAGTCATCATCATCCCAAACAACTCGTCTTTTTATTCCCAAGAGTTCATCTTTCTAAGCATTGTCCACTATGTCAGTCCCATTGAGTTTAGCTAACAAAGTGTCACCCCTAGAGTCCCGTCACTCCAAAAGTCATTCTAATCTCAGACAATAAGATAGATCTGCTCATCTTCTCCATGAGTCATGCTACAACATCAAAATCATACAACCTCCCTGAAACCTTTCAAAGGGTTCAACCTATTATCCATAAAGACCAAGCCCATTAGTAAAACCAAAATCTTAAGTCTTCCAAGCCCTATCATCCTTGAAGCCCAGTTTTCTTGAATAAACCAATCTCTTAAAGCCTATCATCCTTGAGGCTCAAGTTGATCAAAAAGGGTTCGAACCATTCAAAGCCCACAAGCCATCCTTTAAAGCCCAGGTCCCTTAGCGAAACCAAAACCAAAGTTGACCCAACCTCTCCAAAGGATCAAATCATCAAGACTACAAACCATCCCTAGTAGCCAAATCCTCTTTTAAACCCCTAGCTCATTTAAAAGGGCAAAACCTCCACCCATGGGTTGCACAAGGTGAATCCATAAAACTCCTTGCAGTCAAAACTTCTGAAACCATACCTGAAGTAAGGCCAATCATCCTTCACCAATGAAGCCCAAATCAATAAACTTTCCTTAAAGCCCATTCCAAACTCCAAGCTGATCAGCTCAAGACTAAACCCGACTAGCCTTCCAAAATGACCTCCTCCAAGACCAAACCTTCTAAAATGACCTCCTCCAAGGCCAAACCTAACCAAGATTTCCAAGATGACCTTTATACCTGACCTAGATCTAGTACTGACAACATTGCTAAAATCCAAGCCAATTGACCCAAGGCCAAACAAAGTGCCCAAGTCACCTTCGTTCTAATTCATCATCCCTCCAAAGTGGGGGCATCTTCCTCTCAAGAAATCAACACCTTAGTACCATGGTGGTTTAGGTTGACCTTTCACTAGTTCAAGGTATTCAGTTCATAAATGCATTCACATTTTGCATGCCTAATCAAACTTAGGATGCACTTCATAGAGACATCCCTAAACAGACCTAGGACCATCTCTTTCAATCCCTAAGCATACTTAGAACCAAAATCTCCTCAAAATCGCTTAACAGATAGGTCAAATCTGCAATCAATCCAATCTCTTCTCAAAGGGCCCTTGACCCGATCAACCAAGTCAAAGAGTCCTCCACCCAATCAACTAAGTCAAAGGGTCCTCCACCCGATCCACCAAGTCAATGGGTTTTCCACCCAATCAATCCCTCAAAGGGTCCGCCACCCGATCAACCAAGTCCTCCACCTAATCAATCAATTTCTCCTTAGAAATCAATCAATCTCAACCTCAGAATCATATTCATCCTAGGGATGCCTTAGGATTCATCACTTTCTTTTACAAAGAACAGACCATCCTAGGGATGCCTTAAGATCCATCACTTTTTCCATAATAGACTATCCTAGGGATGCCTTAGGATATTTTACCATTTCTTCTACATAGAACAACCATCCTAGGGATGCCTTAGGATCCTTCACCCAAAAATGTCCAAACACTGACCTAGACATCAAGCTGGTTCCTTTTCCCATCTTCTTTTATCTTGAAATCAATCAAATCCTTTACCCAGAAATGTCCAAACACTAACCTAGACATTAAGTTGTTTCCTTTTCTCGTCTTCCTTTATCTTGATATCAATCAAATCCCTCACCCAGAAATGTCCAAACACTGACCTAGACATCAAGCTGGTTCCTTTTCCCGTCTTCATTTATCTTAAAACCAATCAAATCCTTCACCCAAAAATGTCCAAACACTGACCTAGATATCAAGTTGGTTCCTTTTCTTGTCTTCCTTTATATTGAAATCAATCAAATCATTCACCTAAAAATGTCCAAACACTAACTAGACATCAAGCTGATTCCTTTTCCCGTCTTCCTTTATCTTGAAATCAATCAAATCCTTCACCTAGAAATGTCCAAACACTGACATCACTTTGGTTTTTTTACCATCCCTTTTCCTCAGGTTCACTATCATCAGAATCACCTTACAGACAAGACAATTTTGATGAGGAAGCAGCTATGAGCCCTTAATTTTGCACCATCCAATGTAACCAAACCCTAGAAGCGCCTAGGCCTGGTAAACACACCTCTGGGAGCCAAACTGCCAAAAACCGACAACCTTAGGCCTAGTAGACAAGACCTCCCAGAGTTGAAAATAGTCACTTAGGCATTCTAGACCATCCTCAGATCATTTGGGATCAAATACAAGTCAGCACGGAAGTGGAATAGTAAAAAAAGATGAGAAACGAGTAAAAACAGATGAAAACTGCGAAACTGAGCAGGGTTGCATGGGTTGCTCTGCGACACCAGACGCTGAATTTTGATTTTTTGCTATTTTTTCACCATATCCCACATCGGAAGTACATGATTTCATCCCCCAACCTTCACCCTATAAATAGGGCTCCTCCAACACAGTTTTCTCAACCTTTAGCTTGCTTGAATAACCTTTGCATCAACCAAACCATCCCCCTCTTGGCTTGATCCGACAAGGAACGAGCCTCCCAGTTTTAAAGATTTATTTTATTTTGTTTTGCTATTGCTCCTTACTTTGCAAAGCGAGTTGGGTTGCAACTCCTCGAGCTGACTGGACAAAGTTCAAGGTTTTTCGCTCGCCGTCCGAGGCAAGTCTCCCGCCATCCGAGACAGGTCCATAGCCATCCGAGGCAAGCCCATTCCCAAGCCGCGAAAAGCGCAAAGTAAGTTTTTTTTTCCTTCTCTTTTTCATTTTTTTTTCTTTTTCATTATTTATTTTTCCCTTTTTGGGATTCTCTTCTCCCCCTAAGGCTCCTCGCCTAATTCTTACTCTTCTACTCCTTCACTCTATTAAATTAATTAATTAAATTGGCTCACCTAGGTTAATTAGTTAATTAATTTGAATTAATCAATTTAACTTGGAAATCAATTAAAATTAATTAATCAATCCAACTCCCCCAAATTCAATCAATCGAAACATGATAAAAAGCTAGGCTAAAAAACCTCTTTACAAGTAGGGAGAATTGCGTGGGTTCTGATTTTCATTCAAAGGGATACGCAGACATGCTTTATTCAAGCATCAAGTCGAATTAAAATAAACAAACTTCTTCCTCATCACCTTCTTCACTAGTTAGGTTTCCTTTTAATTTACTTGCTTGATTTTTAGGGATTAGTTTGGGGAATGCGTGACTTTCCTAAAATCCATAAGGGCTAGAAGAAGTATCATCTAATTTGAGATTTTATTGTGATCTTAATTTTTTCTTCCTTTTCTTTTATTTCCCTTATGCTTTATTTTTTGGAATAGATGGAATGGTCATGCATCTATTAAACTGTTCATGCATCTTAACTTATTCATGAAATTTAATTTTCAAAGTCACAATCATATTAATTGCCAAACTTATTTTGTTAAAATAAATCGAAAATCTAGTCCTCGAATCCTCTTTGATTTTGAAGCTAGTGTATATTTTCTTTAAGATAAAATTGGAGTCAAAATAGATTTTTCCTTAACTTTTTCCAAAATAAAATTATGGTGGTGACTCCCGAAAAACATTTTTCAAACCAAAATAAAAAATAAGCCCAAAGGCTTCCCCATGAGTTCTTTCTCAAATGAGCATTTCAATTTTCTTTAATGGATCAAACCGGTGCTCGGGCAAGGCCTCACACATATACAAATTAATTTGAGAAAAATAATTTTATTATAATAAAAATTTAAATGAGTAATATGATAAAGGTAATAGAGTAAAAATATAGTATCAACTATTAATTGATAGGAAAAAGTTTTAAATGAAACTTTTGAAATCAACAAATATTGAGGTATGTATCAACAAATAACATCTGATTTTTTTTTTTTTTTTAGCAAACAAGTCGAGTTAGTTGTTGGGAAGTAAAAAATTATCGGCTAACTTCCAACCACTAAACCAAGCACTCACTATACCATTTGAATCTTAATATTGTCTAGTCTCACTTGTTTTATTTCTTTCTTTAGATAAAAGTTTAAATTGACCCATACTTTTTTCGAATTTGCCAATTTTTCCTACAAAATTAATCTACATGTTTTTAAAATAATAAAGAAAATATTTGTTGTATGATAAATAACAAAAAAAAAAATTTAAACTATCAAATATTATAACCTTTATTTTAATTAGTTTGAAATTGAAATGTATAAGTGATGTTTTAATTAAAATATAAATTTTGTATTATTAAAAAACATAAAATAATTTTTAAATTTAATTTAAAACAAAAATTGAGTTTAGTTGACAAAAAAAATTAATTAGGGGTGGCCACGGATTGGATATAGGGCGAATTTTGGCATACCATACCCTACCCGTCTTATATCGAGACGGGGCGAATTTAAAGGCAAGGCAGAGTGGATTTGGGCGCAGGGCGATGTGAGTTAGATTGTAGATACTCACTTATTTTTCAAGAGTAAAAAATTACATTTTTATAAAAAATAATTAATATATTTGCATAAATATATGTATAAAGTGCATCATTATATATATTTTATTTGAGAATTTTAATTATAACATAAAGAAATATATATATAAATGAATTTTAAAAATTTAATATGTATTTATTTACATTAAAGTAATATATATAATATAAAATATATAAACGGGTATTTAAGGTTGGTTTGGGGCATATTGGACAATACTCACCCGCCAATCCGCCCGCCAGATAAAAATCAAGTTAAATAGATATCTATCAAAGTGGGTCAAAATTGTCATTTCTACTAATTATGTCACAAAGTTAATTTTGGATTTCGATTTGGTGATTATTATTAAAGATATTTTAGTACTCCTTATTTTTTTTAACTATCAAATAAATTGACTGACAAAAATTTATAACAAATCTTAATAGAATGATTATATGATTAAAGAAAACAAATGCAAAAAATTATTTAATTCATTTCCCAATAAGACTCTTTTTGTCATAATCTTACCAACTAGCAAAAATAATCACTATTATTTATTTACTTCTAACTTTAATCCTCACTTTTTTTTTTTTTTTTTTTTTGGGAAAAAGAAAATCATTGCATTAGGAAATCACAATATCAGAACATAACAAAGCTTGGATGAGATTTGGAGGCTCATACCAAACCCTTCTGCATCTCTGAGAACCATACCCAATCCTCACGTTTTTAAGAATTTGTAATTTGATAATTATATTAGTAAAAATCGTTATCATTTGCATCATAATGTAAACCAAAAGAAATTTTGTTAATGCTAATCAATTTCTTTTAGCCTGAAAATGCTGTCTTGTGAAAGTAGTTGGGGATCATGGTAGCATATTATAAGTCTAAAAAAATGATTGACAAATAATAGAATGAAAATAGAATAGGTTTTTTTTGTGTTAAATAGGTAATTTTAATTTCAAAATTGAAAAAAAAAAGTTGTCTTTGATCTTAACTTTAAGTTAAAATTTTAAATGTACATTATATTATATTTTATAAGTTATTAAATAATTATTCTATTCCTATTTTATCTCATTCCTCGAATCAAAATTACTTAAACAAGCAACAATTGTTCTGGTTAGATTAACAAATGCATTGTTAAAGAAAGTTTAGAATGGTAAGGCACGAATATAAATGAATTCCTTCCAGTTAGAAGAAATTCAATGTCTGGTTAAAGCAAAAAATATCATGTCCAAAAGTTCACAAGTTTAGATTCTCAAATGATTTATCATACACAATGAGGTTAGAATATGAGGTCAGCTAAGGATCCAAATTAAAGTGTATCAAGGGGCTTCAACCCAGTGAGCCATACATATTCTCCCAAGTAAATTTATGTCCTACCATCTCTATATAACATTTCCTTGCTCATGTAAAACATCGGATCGATACAAGGAGGACAAAAGGCAAAAGATGAATGTGACTATTCTCCAGAATTTCCTTTACCTCTGCAATACTGCCGCCAGGTGATGCCGAACACTGGTTACTCTAGTTGGAAGTCTCGAGAAAGCAGAAATCACTCTACACAAATATCACTTCGAACTTGGCACATGGATTGATTTCCAAGTGATTCTGGAAATCAGCATCCCCATTGAATTTGAACGTATACAAAGCTTGCCTCTGTGTCATGCCTACAGGGTATATTCTGAAGACCTTATAATCGTCTCCTCTTATGCTTTCAGGTCTTTCCTGCTTCCAAATGGGCACGTGTTTCATAGACTTGAATTTCTTGAGCACTTCAGACTCCAGGGCATTTAGGGTCAAATTTCCAGACCTGCACACCATAGTTTTATTTATATATTATAAAACAGAAACATCCAGACACTAGAATGACATAAAATTCACATTGTCATGTCTACTATATCAATCTAGACAAAAGGTAAACAGGAAAGATCAGATGTGAAAAGAAATGGCAAAACTAACAGTGACTATACTAATTTATGAAACATTTATGCACCTGAATTATAGAATGAACAGAGATGTAATAGTGACTGGACTAGTTTTCTTTTATCCTTTGAACTTTATTTATCGAGAATGTATGCATGCCTGCTAATGCATGCAGCATGTATGCGCACCCACATACGTGCATGTATATATTTATGCAATCAAATCTGAAAAGGTACTTGTGAAACTGATGAGTTTACCTCAAGAAAATGGACACCATCTCGAACCTTCCTCTTTCTCTCACATATAAATGATACACTGTCTCTGGCCCTCTGGTGCACTTGCAAGGGCGTTTCTTGAACCCTGGGCTATGTTCTTCTTTGTCCCAAATCATAGTTGCCAAGTGAATGCAAAGACGGCATGATGAGTGTACAGCTGCCATATCAACTAGGGCCTTGAAAGAATCAGATGGGCCCTCATACTTCCACCTGATTAATGGACTCTTTGTGAGGGAAACACTAGAAATAACAAAAAAAAAATCTCCACAGCACATACCCAATAGAACAATGATAGCAATATCAACCACAATTAACCATGAAAATATCATATCAGCTTTCTGATAGATCAGATTCGGTTGTACCTTAATGATTGATTGTATGCATCAGGATTTTCTGCAAGGTATTTCATAGATTTTGCAACTGACTCAGCATCTTCTTGCTCCTTGATATGTAAAACTGAACCAGGTGCAGGAGCAAAATCTTGTATATTTGGAGCACCAACAACCACAGGTATAGTACCTAAAATATTTTGATTGCAATTTTGGTTATCTCTGAATTTTCAGGTTCCCAATTTTTTAGTTAAAAATCTTTAACTATACTTTTTTACATTCATTCCAATAAATTATTTATACTTCTATGTTACAGAGAGCATACATATTCTGAAGCAAATCTTTATAAACTCAAAAGCAAAAGAATGTGCAAACATTTCTCAAGCACAAATCCTAGTCCCCACCATTAACCGAGGTATATGGTGCAGAGGGAAAGAGAGATTGAGAGGTAATCCCCATACCAGCAACAAGAGATTGGAAGAATTTTTCAGTGACATAATCCTCCTCGTTTGAGTTCTCAAAAGCCAAGCTAAATTTATAGTGTTTCAGAGCCTCTACTTTGTCCACTGCAAAAGAAGTACTTTATATCAGAATTTAGCATGCATAATTCCAGCTAAATAAATATATAAATGAAACTGATGCTATTCAGTGTTATGATCAAAATTAAGGAATCAATTCACAATATCTTGCAAATCAATTGATTTTATATCGCATAAAAGAACAGAAATCCAATGAACTGCACATCCAATGGTGGCTAAGTCTTTCTGCATCACCTTTTTATTTAACCCTCGAGGAAAAATAAATTTTTTTATACCCAAGACATCTCTTAGGATGGATGTGTGGAGATGCAAGAAAGAATCAAATCAAGAACGAGTGCATTCAATATGAAGAAGGACAAAGTAGGACCCATTGAGTATAATTCAAGGGGCAGGCAATTGAGGTGGTTTTTCCATATTCAAAATAGATTTGTGAATGCAACAATACAGAATATTGTGCAGATCCAAGTTACACAATTGAAGGGGACAACAGGTGGAAAGAGGAAACATGTGAGTTTTTTTCGACCTTTTAAAAAATTGTCAAAAAACCAAGCAGAATAAAAATAAAGGACTTGTATTAACAAACCCCAAGCATGTTGGCATTGAGGTTGAGTTATACTGTCAAACAAAGCCCTCCTTAACCAGCTTAATCTCTTCTATAACATTTTATTTACATTCGCAATGTTAGACACAACTGCTCAGTTAATGTACCAGATCCAGAGTCAGCAGCGTTGGCATAATTTTAACTTATCACATTTTCTTACTAAAAGTACCCATAAGTGTCCAAAGCACTAGGTGCAAAGGTACCTAGTTCCTAGGCACAGCACACAGGTGTGTGCCAAGGGATTTGAAGCACATTTTCATTATTAAAGTGCATAAACAATTACATAATCCTTCTAATGTCCAAGTACAATGGATTACCATTACGTGATAGAGCACCAATGTTACAACGAAGGCAATTACTGAGCAAGTTCAACTTATGCGATGAACCATTAAAATCATATTGTAAACTCATAAAATGATGCAGATAATAAACCAAGATTTTGGCAGGGGACAGAGGGCGAGGAGAGGAGGGAAGGAGTCCTTATATGCAGAAAAGCAGATTGGGATCATAAATCAGATTATTATCATTAAAACCAACAACGATTACCAAGAAAACCTGAAAACAAATTAAGGAAAAAATAAAGCATCATGTAGTGCTGGTGGGAGAAGTGATCATTGAGTGCATAAGGGAGAAGGATGATAAAATAATATTAAAAAAGGGAAGGACTATCAAATCCTCATAGGACAGATTTGAAAACATCCAATGTCCACCAAATCTAACCAACAAAATGTCACCCAAAAAGTTACTCTTCCAGCCTCTAAAGCGCACTCCTAAAACCTGGGCAAGCGCCAAAAATATAAAGGCTAGTCTTAGGCTGCCTCAGGTGCAGGCCTCAGGTACTCTAGTATACTTCGGCTTTGAGACTAAAAGATGAAACTTTAATCTACCACATTACACGTTAACTACAGCATAAATTACTCATAACTATTAGCTAGTATGGAAAACTTCCTAATCTAATGTGCCTTTTACTCCACCTACAGCCAAACAACTAAAAGAATAGTTGGGACCAGACTCAGAATCAGAAACTAAATTGATTTGTTAGATATAAGCCTCAAAACTAGGAAAGATATCAGTTTCATCCTTTGCAAATATGCGCAAAGATGACAACCAGCACATGCACATTTTTCAAAGCATTAATTATAACTTTGCCTAAAATGTGAAATCTCATACATAGCCAGCCCTATTCCGGGTCTAGCCAGTTCCAGGTCTGGGCCATCAGGCCCAGATCCTACATAGGTTCGAACCGGGACCTGAACTGGTTCCCCTGGTCCATTCTGGTTCCGGCCAGTCATAATTTTTTAAATTTCTACGGGAAAATTTTTCTCTCGGTTCACTGGTTTCAGGCCCAGTTCAAGAAGGGGGATCAAGGACTGGGTCCCAGCAATTCAGATTTGGGTCGGACCCAGCCCACAACCTGGGCTATACATAGCTAGCTTGCCAGCATGGAAAGTTCATGGGCCCAAAACTGATACATCCAGAAAATTATAAATGGGCAATATAAACTTATATATCAAAGACGGGCAGTTACAAGCCACTCTCCAAATATGAGTGTATGATGACTTCAATAGCAAATATTGGGCAATCACAATCAGATCAACACCTTCAAGGGGAAGTTGTTACAGACAGACAGATGATGACATTTTGAGGGGGAATGCTATGAATTAGACTGCAGTTTAATGAAGAGACATGACAATTGAGCATAAGCATGTGCACAAAAAATAAAAATAAAAGAGGCAGGCATGCTAACCTCTTCCATCGCGATTCCGATGGCAGCCACCATAAGAATCGATTTTGACTTGCGCCTTTTCAAGTGCCTCAAGAGCTTGCAAGCGGAAGTTGCGCGCACCACAGTTAGAAATGAAAGCAGCTGCAAGCGCTTTCTCAGTCTTTGGCTGCATTGGTGCCATGATATCATACTCGGCCCATGAAAAGTATCCAACTGGCACATCTGATGAGAGACTAGTTGTCATCACAATTTTGTAACCCCTCCTATTTCACAAGAAAATCAAAACATCAGTTTTCCTTCTAATGAACTCCAGACACGGTTGGAAAAGATATTTTTATGCTTGCTTGAGTTTCTTATTGTCCAAAAATTAAACCTGTTTTTCAGAATACAATTAAGTCCTTTTTTTTATTGATTGTGCTTACCCACCGTCGTGCCTGAGCTAGATTGTTCTCTGCATAGTAATGGGCTGATTCCATTGATCGGAGCACACTAAGTATTCCACCTTGTTCAGGTGAACCAAATGCAGCATCTGCAGTTTTACTGGGTTCAAAGCCAAAATGGCAACCCACAGCACAAGTCCTCCACTCCTGCATGGAAGTGTACACATATGCACAGAAAAGAATTGGTGAGACATCAACAATAGTAGGATAATTTTCAAAAACGGTGCTGAAACATTTGGCTTGTACAAATCATTAAAGCAAGGGAAAGAATTGTCACAGGCACTAGTAATAGGAAAAAGGTGGAATGAAGGAGGACACCACTATCCATTAAAAGATCAAACCATAATAAGAATCAAGAAAGGAGAAGGGGCCAGCAAGAATAACTTTTCTTCTTTCTCTTCCAAAACTTTATTCATGGAAGTATAATTTACACATGCAAGATAATATAGTGTTAATCCTATATAGAATACATGAGCTAAACAATTTCATCCCACAGCACCAATATTTAATGAATTTATACCATTATGAAGCATTCCTACTCTGCTAAGGGAGAAATAATGTTAAACTTAAACAGACCCTTGTATGGTCAATCTCTACTCTGATAAATGGAGTACATTTTCCCATGTAACATTAGCAGGAAGCCAAATGACCCTCATTTGCATAACTTGAGCTAATGACGTCTTGACTTAAAAATTAGGGCACTTGTATCTACAGCATTTCAATTATCTTCTTGCTCCGAACCCTTCTTTTCAGGTTTAGTAAGACCAGAACATAGTATTGAAGGAAGAACCATTTAGTAACAAGCTCAACACGACTAAATTTTGATACAAACTAAATGTAGCCGGCTACAGCCTACATGGATTGCTTCATTCCATTACTGCCTCTAGAAAAATAGTCAAAACCAGATAATCATCATTATTTATTGTCAAGGCTAGATCTTTCAGCTAAAAAGAGTCAGCACGATAACTATATTACAAATGCATGTATCTACCTTGCAGATGGTTAATCTGTGAACTAGCAACTCAAGATATACTCGACCAAACAAATAGAAGACCTTAGGTCCATGCCTGCACAATGTCAAGATCAGTTCTAAGTAACAATGAACAACCGAGAACCTGCCCAAGTTGCCATAAAATGAAAATTGGGAACTAATCAATCAAACTCAGCTAACTAATCCTTAATCCTTAAAACTAATTGGTGACACTCACAAATTAAAACAAGCAGCCAAAAGAACACAGTAAAACATATGAAACAGAGCTAAAAAACAACATGGAAAATAGCAGAAAAAACCAAACCAACCTGCTCAGCACCAATAACCAAGATAGGATCCTTATTGAAATCCCTTGAGTAAACGACAGCATCCTCTTTCTCTAACCACTCCTCGCAGTTATCAGATTCCAAATTTCTTTCAGTTTTCTGAACACCCACCAATTCGTGTCCAAAATCCTCACTCTCCACAACCAACAAACCAGAATCACGCGATGGAGGCGACCTATTAAAAAAACTATCAGCCCAATCAACTAAAGTTGCATTATTAGCCATATCAAGACGACCCAAGAAGGCGATCTCCACTATAACCACAAGAAAAACAAAAACAGGCAAAAAATTAGACCATTTCTTCTTAGGAACAGAAGGTGAAGAAGAAGATGATAACCCATCAAATACAGGTAATCCTTCTTGGTTTGTTGCAGTTCTAGACCCTCTTAAATTTAACAAAACACCCATTAAGAAAAAACCCTTCTTTTTCAACAACTCACTCTCTATATTACTTCTCTTTCTCGGAAAAAACTGGGCGAGAAAGAGAAAGTGAGGGGAATAGAGAAGGGGAATCAAAATGAAGAAGTTGTTATATGGGTTGTGATTAAATGTGTTAAATGAACAAAATTTTTGGGTTTTAAAAGAGATAAAAGAAGAGAAATGCTGATTCAGTTGGGGTTTTTTGAAGGGGTTGGCTTTGTACCAAATAAAGACGATAGTTTCAGATAGAAATATATTTTCAGAGTCAAAGGAGAAAGTGGAAATTGTGGAAAATTATTAAATTAAAAAAAATAAAAAAATAAACAAAGCCAAAACCATGACTTTTTGGAAAAAAAAAAAAAAAAAAAAAACCATGACTGGTGATGCCACGTTTTTGTTACGACAGAGCCAATCCAAGGCTGACAACTTGGATTTGCTTTAGATTTAAAAACTTATTTGGATTTTTCGTTGATAACCTTAAAATTATAGTAGAGGCTATAAATTTTAGGAAAGATTTAGTTACACGTTATGTGTACACAGTTCTGCTATGGCAATATCAAACACCACGCACCAAATCAATACAAAATTAATGTGTTTGGATTGGAAATTACCGTGTTTGTGTTGGATCTAATTATAATACAATAATAATTATATTGTATCGGGAGTTAACTAGATAATTTAAAAATAACATGTTTAACTCATTAATATTCACTTGTTATATTATGTTAACACATTTAACATAATATATTTATGATTTATAAAGTATATATATATATATATATATATAAATTACTTTTAATCTTCTTTATAAATTTATATTTAATTATATTTTATGTAATAATATAAATTAATTAGAGTTAATTTAATAAATTTGATAATTTTTGAATATTAAAATAAAAAATTAATTAATTAAAAATTTTAAATATATTATTCGTGTCGTGTTATCCATTAAATAAATGGATCGTTTTCGTATTTAGATTTTTAATATAATAAATTAATTGTGTTATGTTCGTATTGATTTTTATTGTGTCATGAGTATATGTCAATACGATCCGAATACGATCCATTAACACGGATTGTTACCCCTACACAGTTCTAATAATGTATTATACCCGTTTGGTTTAACTGTTCGTAATAGTTATTAGTTATTGCTGATAGCTAATAGCTTATTGCTAGTAAATGGTAACTGATTAAGTATTTAGCAAAATTATTATCAGATGTTATTAATATATTTAATGACCATTAAAAATAAATGTTAATATTTATTTTTTATTTAAATATTATTTTTTAATAAAATAATTTAGTCTTTTATTTAAATAAATAAGAGTTATTTCAAAAAAAATCTCAAATTCGAGTTTTTTAAAAAGTAATTTTTTTGATTACTTATCAACTATCACTGAAAATTTAATAACTGTATTAAAATTTTTTGCCAAATAACCACTTAGTCTTCTGAAAAAGAAAATAAACATATTCGTAATAAAATTTTAAAATATCAATTGGTGAAAATAACTGAGAATTTTCCATAAATATTTATTCACAACACCAACTTGTTAAATTTGACTAATAATTTGTCTAACTTATATGAAATTTAAATAACCTAAATTCATTGAGAGTCAAATTTTTATTGATATGCTGGAATATGATCCACTTGGTTTGATCTAAAATATAATTCATTTGATTTGAAATAAATTAATAAAAATAAAAAATTTCTAAATTTCTAAATTTTTTTTAAAAGTTAATAAAACAAAATTACAAAATAAAACACAAAAGAACTTGAATTCAGAGTGACTCTAATTCAACCAAAATTATTAGAACTCAAAATGATTCCAAAACTATAAAGTGATTCGACTTCCCCCCATCCAATATAATCCGTTTGCGACTGTTAATTAGATCCAATTTGATTTTCTTTTTAATTTATTTGATGATTGGACAAAGAAATAGTATGCAGCACGGAGTGTATTAAAAGCTTGGTATTTGGTAACTTTATTTACTAACACGTACTAACCGTGACATTGGAATTAAAAAATAATAATAAAAAAATTGTATTAAATTACCTAAAATTGGCAACAATACTATAAGGGTGAATTATTCCTATTATAGGATTTATATTTTAAAATTAATTTAATGATCTCTCTATTTTATCATCGTTCAACAAATTCATCCCGTTAATTTAACTGTTAAAATATAATGAATTATCATTTTTAACCTTAAAAATAAATAATTATTTAGTCCTTATGGTATAGTAAATTGTACTAATAAGGACCTTTATTTTTAAAAATTAGTTTAATGGTTCCAACTTTTACTATTCATCAAATAACTAATTCTTTCTATGAGAATTTGAGTGGTTTTTTTGTTAGCCAACTGAAAAAATAAATAAATAAAAATATTAATACTATCCTTCTTCTCATATTTTTTTTTTTAAAAAAAGAAAAAAATTATTACTCAATCCTTTAGTATTTATTTTTTAACTATTTGATGAGCAAATCAATGCTTCAACTTTTGAGTTAATTATAATTTTTATTTGTTTTTTTTATGTTCATTTTAAATATGGTTGTTTTTTTTTTCAAATATTAAAATATGGTTGTTATTATTAGCATGTGACACTTTTTAGATTTTGTTTGATAAAATAATTTACTTATAATTTTTATTTTTTTCTATATTCACATTATAAAAATTTTAAAAAATTAAGAGATTATATCAAATACTTTAAGTTTGTTATTGAGTATATATTGAATTTATGGTGAAGTTGAGAAGAGAAAACAAATTTTAATTTAGAGATTGATTCATATGATGGTAAAAAAGAAATTTTGGAGTCGAGTTAATGGTAAAATCAATATATTAATGCAATTTAATAGAGATATTAATGAAAGGATTAAATTGTTTAATGAATAGTAAATTTAAAGACCATTAAATGAAATTTTTGGAAATAGAGATCATGTCTAATATAATTATAAATAATTTTATTGTGATTGAACGGAAAACTTAACGGAAGATCAAATTGTTTAACGGATGCTTAATATAGGGATCATTAAATTAATTTTTTAAAATAAAGGTCTTGACTAGTATAATTCAAGATAATATAGAGACTAAATGGTAATAATCCACCTATATTTTAATGTTTAAACTACCTTTTACCTCAAAATATATAAGCAATCCAGATTTTATTTTTAGATTTTTCCTCTTCCAAAACATCAATTTGAATTGTTGATTGGTCTTTCTTCTCTTCTTTTTCATATTAAAGATAGGTTGTACTCATTTGACACTTTTTTTTTTTTTTGATAATATGTACACATTTGACACTTAAATGTTAACTCTTTAATACATTATTTAAGTTCAATGGACCTTTCAAGTGCTAGCTGATTGTGATAATTGATTTGCCTAATAATGCAATCTAATTAATAAAGATTGATGTGAGGTTGGATTTGGATATAATGATTTATGGCTAAGTTTGATTGATATTGAAAAATCTCATTTAGTTTTATTACAAATGAAATTTTCTCTTTTTATTTATTTTTTTTTTCTATTATTACTTTTCCTTTTAATTTTTCACATGCCTAATTTTAAATTTACCCTATTTATAAAATTAATTTTATTATTTATATAAGATAGTATTTGGTAAAACTGAAAATAAGTGTTTAAAATTAAATATTGAATGTTAAGTGTTAAATGATATAAGTTATTAAATTTCTAAATTGTAAAAATATTTTAAAAATCTAATCATTTATTGTATTCAATATGATTGTAAAATTCAGACCGGATCAGTCGGTTGAATCGAGAAACCTGTGAATCGGACTATTGGCTGATCTAGTCTGAATAATAAATTCTTTATAATTGAAAAACAGATAAAACCCTTTAAACCAGTTGGGTAAACCGTGAACCGATTGGTTCTTCAATTGTATATAAAAATTAAATTATAATTTATACGGCATGGGACTCAAACACAGGACCTCCTAGAGGCTTTTTTTTTTTTTTTTTCGGGTTACATAAAGGCAAAGAGACAAAAGAGAAACAAGCAAACTAAAGAAATAAATAAAACTAACTAGCACAACATCTTGTTTGGCCAACACCACATAAATCCGCAAAGTACAATAGAGTTATATCCAAGGGAAGGTTTTGGAAAAGCTGAAGGCCAATACCAAATGAGAAAGCATAAGCAATAAGCCAATGAGTACATCTATTTGATTCTCTATAGATGTGGACTATCGACACCTGCCAATCCCTCTTCAAGAGCTTTTGAATTCTAGAAACCATATGCCAAACAGACTTCACAGTGCATTTAACCAACAAATTATCCAACACATTTTTAGAATCAATTTCTACTTCAATTCTCCTAAATCGTAATTCCCAAACTAAGCTCAATTGTTTGTATAAGCCCCACAATTCAGCATCAAAAGCATTACATACTCCAATATTGTAACTGAACCCTATTAACTAGTGACGACCATCGTCACGAACTA
Organism: Vernicia montana; assembly: GCA_949750685.1. NCBI lineage: Eukaryota > Viridiplantae > Streptophyta > Magnoliopsida > Malpighiales > Euphorbiaceae > Vernicia > Vernicia montana. Next base: position 20,775 of record CATKHJ010047024.1, read on the forward strand.
GACCTTTAGCCACCGCAATCTCACAAGCCTAATGGGAAGCACCATTCGTGTTCAACTTAACCCACCCTTTGTTTGGAGAATCCACCTAACATGCTTAGCAACTTGAGAATAATTACCAAACTGAGCTTTATGCTTTAAATTGATCGCATGCAACACCTCCTTAATGTAGGCAATAATATGAGAAATAGGGTTTTGAGGCTGCTGCTGTGTAGAAATAAAAACCACTTCATTTCTCCAATGCTAGATAAACCAACTAGCAATACCAAAAATGGATGACCAGTCCAAACTCGCGTTAAAATCAATCTGCAACTTAGAGACATTATCAGAAATTCAGTTGTCACAGTCCAACTTCGCAACTGTGATAGTCCTAGGGCATGGATAGACATAAAGCCACCGAAAACCTGTAGAACCCTTTTATACAAATAATCCTCATGGCAACATAACTACTAACACATACACATCCCCAAGATCAGAACCTGAACACATACACATACTCATAATCTCATCCACATACATATACATATAAGCTCATAAGTCTCACATTAACTTAAATATAAGTCATATATAATATCATCATAAATTTCCCTTAGGCCAAAAAAATAACTCTCTCTTATACACATGGAGCGCTACAACATATCAATTACAATTGATAAATGAGGAGAAATTACATTGATCAAATTGGTTCTCTAGGAAGGAAAATACTTGAAAAACTGAGCTGATAAACTTCTAATCTTTTGAAAAATGGAATCACTAATGAGATAAAACAGTGAGTAAAGAATAAACTATCATGCTTGTGAGGCTAGGTAATTCAAGGCTAGCTCACAAGAATGGTAGGGCTCATGACTTGTCAATTGACTTATAATATACATTTTGGTTCATATGGGTCAATAAAATCAAATGGTAGTGTAATATAAAAATATATGTACACATAACTAATGAAAGAAAGCATAGCTTATAGTTAAACACGTATAAAAATCATCCACATGAAAATTTAGGAGTAGAGGTATTTTATTAGCATTCTCCCTACATGAAATAAGAGTAGAGGCTAGGTAAGCATACTCTTCCACATAATAAGAGTGGAGGTCTTTTATCGACATACTCTTCTACATGAGATACATGAAACTGATCGGGTTTCACATCTAGGACAATTTACCCTTCCTAGATAGGGGTATAATATTATACCCTATCCATCAGGTTACAATGTGAATAATGTATGATGATTAACCCACATCAGTCGGGGATTTCTATACCATTTAACACGTACCATCACACGATAGAATTTAAGGGTTCACATAGTTCACATGAAATTCTTAGGGTTCATATAATCATATAACATTTGTAAATTTACTCATAAAGAGAATTTGGGTTCACATGATACAAATGGATTCATGGTTTCATTCATATACATTTCACATGGTAGTTTATCAATAATTTAGGCTTTAAGTCTTAGGATAACAAATACAAATATAGTAGTATATTTTCTACTCTCCTTAACCAAAAAGAATATCTATTACTCTTAGAAACTCCTCAATCACATCAATTCCTCATGGTCCTCATGATTCCCATCAAGCCTTAAAGGAGGAACTAAACATATAAACACATACAAATAACAACCATTTACTAATTCAAGTCATAAATCATCATACACATGCTAGACTCATAATTTCTAACTCTATTCCCTCCCCAAGAATGAATGATAATAATGAGGAAGAAGAAACTCAAAAGAAAACCAAAATCCTAACTCATCTCTTCAAGGAATGCTTCAATAATGGATGATTGGATGAACTCTTGCAACCCTAGATCCTTTAATTGAAGCAATTAATGAAGTTCTTAGTAATTAATGTGAGTGGTTTGGTGATACTTAGAGAGAAAATGGGTTATAGGGCTCTAAAATCTCAAGGAAACAGAAATGGGGCTATAATTCTTTATATAAAGTTGTTTTTCATATTCTGCCCTCGATGGGAGTAGGGGGCGCGATAATGAACTCGCGGTCGCAATTCAACATTTTCAGTTGTAATATGTGTGTAGCGGTCGTGACTTGTTACTGTTCATGTGACTGTGCACTTACTAAGTCGCGGTCGCTATAACATATTGCGGTCACAACTCAGCTTACAACATTTTCCCAAAATTAGGTAGAGAGGTTTGCAGTCGGTTTCATGTTTATCTTAGCGATAGCGACTTGCCAGTCACGGTCGCGACATCCATATAGAGGGTGCGAATTATGCCCTGCAGCTACACTTAGTAATTCAACCTTTAATCCTTAAGAAATTCAATTTATACTCAATCATACACATAATATACTATCAGGAAATCATTCATATAATCAATAAGAAGTCCATACATGTATATTCGGGGTATTACACCAGTCCCCAAGATCCAGAGATAAGAAAATGGTCCATGCTTTAACTTTAACAAGTTGTTGCCAAATAATTTTAGTAAAAATACAGTCCCTAAGAGCATGCAGTGTAGACTCATCTCTGCTTCTACATCTCGAACAAGCAGCAAAGGAAACAATCTGTCTCTGAAATTAAAAGGAATTCGTAGGAAGCCTATCATGTTTACATAACCATAGAAAAGTCTTAATACGTTGAGGACCTCATCATTTCCAAATTTCTCCCCAGCCAGCTTCAGATAAAATAAGGTCTTAATCACTTAATAAATCATACGTTAACCTATTAGTAAACTTCTCAGATTTTGAAAAATTCCAACTAACCTGATCAGCACCACCATCAATTGACAGAGGCAGCAGGGCAGCAATCTGGAAACAAACATTTTGAGGGAGAAAGTGTCGTATCACATTCTAATCCCACTCCCCCTCCTGAGTAACATACTCCCTAACCAATTGAGTTTTAAAATTATCTGGGATTTCACAAATTGCCAAGTCTTCTAGCTTATCCAGCCACTTAATCCACTTATTTATCCAAAACTTGACCAAATAACCATCTCCAATAACCCAAGATACACCCTACGGAGATGCTGCCATACTGAACATATACCTAGCCAAGTATATGAGCACCCTGATTTAAGAGATATCATCTCCGGAAGATTAGAATCCGAAGTATGCTTACTCTTAAGAACCTCAAACCCAAAGAGCTTCAGGATTAGTTATCAAATCCCATCCCAACTTCATCAAAAGAGCTTCATTGTTGATATGAGTCTTACAAAACTTGAGACCACCCGATTGCTTTGGAAAACATAAGCAATCCCAATTTAAAAGATGGACCCGTTTCTTTTCTTCATTTGAAGCCCAGATAAAAGACCTAATCTTGCAATCAATATCATTACAGGTACTTAGAGGGAGTTTTATTGACTGAATTAAATAGATTGAAGTAGCTTGAATAACAGACTTCACTAAGGTCACTCTTCCGGCAAAGGAGAGCTAATTTGTTTGCCAATTACCAAGCCTAGAGTTAACCTTATCCAACAATTCCTTATAAGTGAATTTTATGATTCGACCATGAATTAAGGGAGCACCTAAGTATTTATCGAGATCAGTAGTTCTACCAAAGCGGACAACAAGACTGATATCCTAAGCTAAAGACGAGGAAACATTATTAGAGAAACAAATTTGAGTCTTGGCTTTATTTACCTTTTGCCCTGATCTCACGCAAAAGACCTTTAGATAATGTTGAATAACATGATTTTGCCTATAGAAGCTTTTGCAAATAGAAAAAGGACATCCATTCAAAATAAATGAGACAAAGCAGGCCCTTGGCAACTAAGCTTAATTTGTTTCCAATCTTTCTTCTCTACTACCAAATTAATACAATGAGCTAATTTCTGTTAGAGTATATGCCCTAGAGCAGTATATATATTTATGTAAATGTAAAACAACATTATTACATGGCAATAAATATATGTTTATATAAATCAATTGTTCCATTGTATTAAATGTATATTTGTAGTCCATTAGTATTTTGTGAGAGGATCTATTCTCAAGTGTTGAGAATATGGATGACAGATCGCTCTTAAACAAATACAATAAATGTTCAT
>CATKHJ010047070.1:0-12568 GCA_949750685.1 Vernicia montana
ACTACTTAGAGAATTTTCTAAGTTCTTCATTCTCAAGCACTTAATAGGTCATTTTATCTGAAAAATACATTTAGTTGAAATGTTAGATTAATTCAACTTGATTGCCAAGATCAAAATTGAGATTGACTTAGTCGGATTACACCACTAAAGTCAATAACTTGTAAAAAGTTTGAGTGTGAGCTTGGAAACACTTGGCTTTGATCTTGCACCCGTAAAAGGATTGTTGATAGTGAAAATCTCAAGTGAAGCTTGAGGAGTGGATGTAGGCAAGGAGTTGGCTGAACCACTATAAATCTTGTGTTTGAATCTCTCTTCCCTACACTCTTATATTTGTTGATTATTTACTTGTTTGTTTGAATTGTTTAGATATTTATATAAACTTAAAATTGCTTATTTACTTTGATTAATTGTTTCCGCTAATATTGTTTTAATATTTAAGTTTTTCAAAGAAAAAATTTTTAAATTGAAATTAATTTTTGAAAATCCTATTCACCCCTCTCTAGGATTTGCCATACTTGGGCCAACAAAGCTGACACCTTTGTTCCTTCTTTCACTGTTCCCATTTCTAATCCTGACCTTCTTTTTGAAGCTGGCATAGATGATGGATTGCCTCCTTCGATAAATGCTAAGAAGGGGGAGGAAGAAAGAGCAGCTAAGGGGACTAATGTACTGAACAAGTCCCTGATGTTGAAGATATTAGGGCTGAGGTTACTCTAGAATATGGGGTAGATGGAGTCGAAACAAGAGACCCAGTCCCTCAAACTGACCTTATTGAATTATCACCTCGAGGTGAGATCTTGGATGAGGGCACCTCGTTTCTAGCAAGCCAAGCCCGAAGTCATCATGACTTTAGAGCCTGCTTTCCCTGAGCAACTTCTATTAGATTCGCAGTCAACTTTTGACGAGGTTTTTATTTATATACTTATATTATTTGTTTTTTTATTCTCTGTTACTTTCTTTCCTCCCTCTCTTTTAATTTTTCATTCATTCTTACTTTGTCTTTCAGTTGTCAAAGCTCAATAAAGAACTAGGAGAGAAACTGACTAAATTTGCCCGGTACTGATATGTGGTACAAGGGATTTCTCTTCTAATCAAGACATAATCAACAAGTAGAATGCTTCCATTTCATCTATTCGTTCTTTTAGCCAAGAGGTGGCAGGAAAGTTGAATTCTGAAATTGCTTCCTTGCGAGCTGTTTTGGAGGAGCAGAAAAAGAAACAAGTGGATCTGAACGAACTGGAGGTCTTGCGAAAGCGAGGAGGTTGGCAGGGGAAAAAGACCACTATAAAGGTCTTTTCACACAAAAATAGGACGACCTAGAATGATTATCAGCAAATTTGAATGCTAAGCTGATGGACCTTGAAGCTGAGATTAAAAGTAAAAAATTCAGATCTTCTAGACCGTCAAAAGATCATAGAAGAGCTCTGATATGAAGCTGAAAAACTGAAGGCCAAAATGTCTGATCTCAAAGAGCAAGCCAAGGATTATCCTGTACTGATGAAGAACTTTGAGGTCGCTGATAAGCAAATTGAAGACCTCAAGGCAAAGTTTAATAGCTCTAAATGTCTTCACAAAAAGGTTGAGGAGGAGAAGGCTATAATTATTCAAGACTTCCTAAATTCTTCTGAATACAAGCATCGACTGGCTTTGGATTGTGGAGCAAGAGCCATAAACTGCTTTAATATGGCCGTTGATGCTTGTGCTGCCAAATTTCTTGAAGTCCTTGCCTATGTACCAAAGCGAGTATTCGTTCCAACAAGCTCAGCCTCGTCACCTTCTTCGTCCAGTTTGGTTCACCCTGTTTCCACTTCGACTCCTCCAACTGCTCTAAGCTCACACCAATAGCCTCCTGCCTCCTGATATTTTTCACATTTTCTCTTTGTTTTGTTTTTTTTTTTTTTTTTTTTGTAATCAATTCAACAATTAATATAAACATACATTTTCCTTTTATTACTTTGTATGTAAATTTTTATGCCATTGTTTATTTTCTTCTGTATCTTGCTTATACATACTTTTTTACTTCCTTGAAGTATACTTAGTCTTATTCTTTAATATTTGTCAAGCATCTCCTCGTTACGAACTGCTCAGTTGTTTTCTTTATCATGCCTGATACTGACTTGTTTGTGAGGTACTGATTTTTAACAGAGGACTTTTTATTCTTGGACTTCTGCCTGACTTTTAACTAGACTTTTATTTCCTCAACATAAAAATTGTCTTGCAACCTGCTTACTATGTCCTTTTCCTTTTCAATAGAGAGTTGCTCCTTGATCTTTTATCTATCACTAGCTATATTTTTTACTTTCTCAACAGAGAGTTGCCTTGCAATTTTTCACCTAGCTTTCCCTAGGTCTTTTACTCTCTCAATAGAGAGCTGCCTCGCGATCTTTCTCCTAGCTTTTCCTAAGCCTTTGACTCTCTCAACAGAGAGCTAACTTAAGGTCTTTCGCCTAGCTTTCCCTAGGTCTTTCACTCTCTCAATAGAGAGTTGCCTCAAGATCTTTTGCCTAGCTTTCCCTAGGTCTTTTACTCTCTCAACAGAGAGCTGCCTCACGGTCTTTCGCCTAGCTTTCCCTAGGTCTTTTACTCTCTCAATAGAGAGTTGCCTCACGGTCTTTCATCTAACTTTCCTTAGGTCTTTCACTCTCTCAATAGAGAGCTGCCTCACGGTCTTTCGCCTAGCTTTCCCCTAGGTCTTTTACTCTCTCAACAGAGAGCTGTCTCGCGGTCTTTCGCCTAGCTTTCCCTAAGTCTTTCACTCTCTCAATAGAGATTTATTTCTGGGGCTTTTGTTTATTTAAAAATAGTAAATTTTACTTGGAAGAAAGACTTTTAATATTTTATTAATAATATATTTTGAGATGTCGAATATTCCAAGTATAAGGAACTTCGACATCTTGCATTGTTACAAGCTTATAAGTGGCTGGTCCCACCACTTTTTTAACTTTAAAATGCCCTTCCCATTTAGGTGCTAGATTGTCAGTTCCTTCCCTTTTTCTTGTGGCTTCGAGATATCTCATAATTAGATATCCTTTATTGAATACTCGAGTCCTTACTTTCTAGTTAAAATAGTTCGCAGCTCGTTGCTTATAGGCGGCCATTTTGATACTCGCCTTTTCTCGAATAATTGCTTATAGGTCTAGCCTTCTTGCTTGGTCATTGTCTTCATTGCTAGAGAAAATTATTCATTCCACTAGGTAACCCGATGTCCACTGGAATAACTGCTTCGGTGCCATATGTCAAACTGAAAGGAGTTTCTCCTGTAGGTTGTCTTGGAGTAGTTTAGTATGCCCACAGAACATGATGGAGCTCGTCTATCCAGCTTCGGCCATATGCATCTAATCTTCGTTTCAGCCCTTGTAGAATTGTACGATTCGTTACTTCAGTTTGCCCATTTGACTAAGGATGTGCTACTGATGAGAAGTGTTGCTTTATATTGAGTCCTGAACAAAAGGCTCTTACTTTGGTATTATCGAACTGTTTCCTATTGTCGCTAACGAGCTGGTATGATACTCCAAACCTACAAACAATGTTCCTTCATAAGAAGTTGATTACTTTTTTAGCTGTTATGGTCGCAAGCGATTCTGCCTCTACTTATTTGGTGAAATATTCAACTATGACTAGAAGGAATTTTCTTTGTCCCGATGCTACTAGGAAGGGTCCTACTATGTCAATCCCCAACTTCACAAAAGGCTATGGACTAGTGATTGGCATTTGCTCTGCTGCAGGAATATGTCTTCCACGCTCATATTTTTGGTAAGAGGGACATTTCCTTACAAAGGCAATAGCTTCTTCTTTCATTCTAGGCCAAAATTACCCCTGCCGAATTGCCTTTATTGCCAACATCTTTCCACCTATATGCATCCCATAACTTCCCTCATGTATTTCCTTCAGGACATATTCTGCTTCGCTTGGCTCTAAGCATCTTAACCATGGAAGAGAATAAGCCAGCTTATACAGTACATCATTGCAAATAAAGAAGTGAGCACTTCGGTGTTTAATTCTTTTTGCCTATTTTGGATCTTGTGGCAGTTTTCCTTGCTCTAAGTAGGCTTTTATTGGGTTTAACCATATTGGTTCTTCATTTATTTCCATTATTTCATCTCCATCTTGTATGCTTTAATGTACCAAAGACCCCACAAAGATTTTATGGGGCAATTCAACTTGATGTACCACTGCAAGTTTGGAAAGATTATTTGCCCAATTATTTTTCTCTCTTGGTATTTTGCAAAATTCTATATTAACTCCTTTTTCTGTCATCTTTTGGATTATGGCCCTACTTTTCTGTAGATATTTGATCATGGTGGGTTCTTTGGCTTCAAATTCTTTCTCTATTTGGCCAATTACGAGCTGGGAGTCACTGTGGATTCTGAGCGATGTCAGACGAAGGTAGTCTGCAAATATTAATCCTTGAATCATTGCCTCATATTCTACAATATTGTTCATCGCTTCAAATTCTAGTTTAAGAGCATATTCCAATACTAATCCTTGTTTATTTTTCAGGACTATCCCAACTCCACTACCTTCTTTGCTGCTAGCCCCGTCAATGAACAAATCCTAACTTAACTCGTTATCATGGCCTTGCTCCTTTGACTCTGTTCTTCCTATGTTTCTATCCTCTTCAGTTGTTTGAACTTTGGTGTCGAAGGAATATTCAAATATGAAATATGCGGGTGATTGTGCTTTAATAGCCAATCTCGTTCGGTACTGTAACCCATATTGGCCTAACTCTACTGACCAACACAACATTCACCCTGACGTTTCTGATTTGTGCAATTTTGTTTGTAGGGGTTGGTCAGTTACTACTATGCCCTAGTGTGCTTGTAAATAAACTCTAAATTTTCTGGCTGATAAAACCAAGGCATAAGCTATTTTCTCAATGGGCAAGTAGTTCAATTCAACCCCATATAAAACTTTGCTGAAGTAGTTTATTGGTTTTTGCACTGTTCCTTTTTCTCTGATCAGAACCGAACTCACTGCTTATTCTAAAGCGGATAGATAAATAATTACTTCTTCCCTAAGTAAAGGCCGACTTAATACCTGTTTCGAACTGAGGAATGCTTTCAGTTCGTTAAAGGCATGCTGGGAATCTTCGGTCCATTCAAAGGTAGATGTTTTCCTTAGTTTTTTGAAGAAAGGAATATATTTTTCTGCTGATTTCAACATAAACCAGCTTAAAGCAACAATTCTCCCTGTCAATTTTTGCACCACTTTTACATTGCAAGGTGTTGCCATGTCTAAGATTGCTTTTACTTTGTCTGGGTTTAGTTTGATCCCCTTCTCGCTCACCATATATCCTAGAAATTTTCCTCCTTGTATGAAGAAAGCTCATTTCTCTGGATTTAGTTTCATGCCATATTCACTGATAATCCTGACTACCTCATGTAGATCCTTGATGTGTTCCTCGAAGCTTCTGCTCTTTACTATCATATCATCTACATATTCCTCTAAGTTTTTTCCTAACTGATTTTTGAACATTTTATTTACCAATCTTTGATCCTGCATTTTTTAACCCGAAAGGCATAAAGACATAACAATAGATTCCTTTTTCAGTTATGAATGAAGTCTTCTCTTCGTCCTCGGGATACATTCTGATTTGATGATATCCTTGTTTTGCATCTAATGAAGATAAGTATCCATATTCAGCTGTTGAGTTCACCAATTTATCAATCATAGGCAACGGGAAAGAATCTTTTGGGCAGGCTTTGTTCAAATCGGTGAAATCTACGTACATACTATAGGTCCCATTTGCCTTTTTTACTAGTACCATGTTGGTGAGCCAATCTGGGTATTGTACTTCTCTGATAAATCCAGCTTTCATTAATTTGTCAATTTCTTCATCTATCACCGCTTGCCTTTCCGGACCAAAACATCTTTTCTTTTGTTTGACTTGTCTGTATATGGGATCGACATTAAGGTGTTGGGTAATTATATATGGGCTTACACCTTTTATCTCAGTTGAAGACCATGCAAAGCTGGATAGGCAATTTGTTAAGAATTGGTGAGCTTGGATCTTCTGTTCACTTTTTAAGGAGGAGTTGATTAGCAAGAATCTTTCTGACCCCCCTCCTCCTACTGGCAAATTTTCCAATTTTTCTACAGGCTCGATCCTCTGTTCTGGAATTTTGTGAACTGCTTCAATCAATGCGACTTGTTCTGGTTAATGCGGGGTCGACACCTTTTTTTGTCTTTTCTTCTCCGGCTCATTTTGATCTTGTGTACCATAAACACATATTTCCCCTCTTTTAAGTTTGGGGATAGTCATCTTTAAGTTCCTAATATTAGTCAAGGCATCCAAATCATAAATGAGGGGCCTTCCAATCAAGATATTGTAATTTAATGGTAACCTTACTACCACAAAGGTTGCCATTACAGTGATACATTCCAAAATTGAGCCTATGGTGATTCGCAACCTTGTTACCCCTACTGATGGTACTTCGGTGCCGTCAAGTGTGCGAACTGGATTTTCAATGTCTTCTAAGTCACTCTCTTTTAGCCCCATCTTGGCATATGCATCAGCTGTGAGCAAGTTCACCGAACTGCCATCATCGACCAATATTCTTTTTACAAGAAAGTTGGCTACTACAACTTGGATGACTAAAGGATCTAAGTGGGGGTATTTCATAATGCTCCCATCTTTTCTTTTAGTACTTACTGTGTACCTGTTACAAAAAAAAAAAAAAAAAAAAAAACTCAGGTTCTTTTATTCTTCTCTGGGAGGCTTTGATTTTACTCTTGCTAATTGGTCCTTCATTCGGTCCTCCAGTTAAACAGTTAATAGTCACAATCGACCCATCATTCATTGTATGTTTCCCCCTATTTCCATTTGCTCCATCCGGACCTGTATTTTTGCTTTTGATAAAAAATTTAAATACCCCTGGTTAATTAGCCTTTCTATTTCTTCTAGTAATTGCCTGCAATCATTGATATTATGACCATGGGTATTGTGGAACAGGCAGAATTTATTTTTGCTTCGTTTATTCGGTGGGGTAAACATTGGTTGAGGGCGAACCCAGATATCTTGATCTTTGAAGGTTGCAAAAACCTCTGTAGGACTTGCATTCAGCAGAGTAAATTTGGTTATATCCAGGGTATGAGATGGGTGGCTTCTCTCATTTCTTCTATGTTTTCTCTTTCCTCCCTCTCTTTCACCCCAATTTTCTTTATTCACTTCTTCTTGCCGTTTGGTTTTACTTTTCATCTTGGAATTTTCACATGTCCTTCTTTTCTTTGCGAACTAATTAAAGGTGTAGGCATCATCTTGTCTGATATATTTTTTGGCGATGGCTATGGCCTCCTCCAGGGTGCGAGGTGTATGTCTGCACAATGCTTTGAAGTAATCAGTATGGGAAGTACCATTCTGCAGGGCCTCTACCGCCCTAGGTTGTTCTAACTACGTAACCTTCAAGGCTTTCCTGTTAAAACGAGCCATATAATCCCTCAAAGGCTCTCTTTCTTTCTGTGTTACTACCTCTAGACATTGTATTCACTTTTCTACTAGAATGTTTGCTGCAAATCTTTGCATGAACAAGGTAGCGAGTTGTCTAAAATTGGTAATACTTTTTTCCTTTAGGCTATCAAACCACCTCATGGCCGCTCCTTCTAAAGACCCTCGAAAAGCTTTGCATATTACCTTGTCACTTCCTATCTGCAACTCTACTGCATGTTTATAATCCATCACATGAGCTCTAGGATCGGTTTCACCTTCATATTTTTCAAGATCGGGGGTTTAAATTTGCTGGGCATTATGTATTCTTGTATGGACCTAATGAAAGGGGATTTTAGGGCCAATTTGAGGTTCTTATCTATAGACTTCTTACTTTTATCCCCAACAATCTCCTCTATGAACTTCTTGATAATCTCTCTTATTTCTTCACCATTCTGCTGACTAGTCGCTTCTTGACTATCTCGATTTTTATGACGAGAGGAAGATTCGGATAGAGATTCTTCATCCTCTCTATTTCTCTTTCTAGCCCGTTTCCCTTCTTTTCTCCCCTTCTTTTGGCTACTTCGATCTCTATCGGCCCTATTATCATGACGAAGTCGCTGGCTTTCCTTAGTCCGATCTTTGCTGTATACATGATGACTTCATCCTTGGCCAGGACCTTATTCATTGTCACCTCCCGGTCTGATTATTTCTGACCTTACTCTCTCCCTGCTTTTCTAGGCTGCGCGATCTTTGTTGCGCGCTTCGGGTGGCGTTGATTCGAAGTCTAGCCTTCAGTTAAGATCTACCCTGGGTACTACTTCAATAATCGCTTGAGTATTGAGTATTAGAGTAATTTGTGGGGTATGTAGGGCATTAAGCAATAAGTGCAAGGCCGACACAGCTTCGGGGGTTAACAAAACAGATTGGTTATTGCTTGAGACTAGGACTATAGCTCCCAACTGCTGTAATGTCGATGTTATATCAGTAGGTTGAATTTGTCCAGGAGGGGTAACATAAGTATCGGTGTGGAGTTCAACTCTTGGATGAACCTAAGAGGTTCTGGGATCTCTAGGAAGATTTTCTCGATTATTACCATCTCCTGATTGAGCCATATTCTTGTGATCAAATTTTCCTTTTGCATATCACTATTTAAAAAGTATGAGGAAATATTTTGATTAATCGTTTCCCATAGATGGCGCCAATTTGATGAAGTTGATTCTAGCCGAGGTAGAATAGTTCAATCTTTGCTTGGATGATTTTTGATTGGTGCTACCTGCAAGAAGAAACGAAAGTCAAGTGGGCTAGGCTTGGTGCCTAGCAAAGCCACTCCGATGATCAAGTTAGTATATTGACTCAATTTAGGTGAAGCACTCTGTTTCAATAAGCTCTGTGAGAATTCTTATATGTTATCAGAGTATGTGTCTATATATGTGTGTACCTGTGAAGGTTAATTTTTTAAGGTATTTATATATTGCTAGTCCTTATATGGATTGAATATGGATTTCTAGACCGATTTGGATTAGGATGGCTTTTTGCATATTTCTTCTTCGGACCAGGAACCTGATTGATGACAATATTGATATTGTCTTTCTAGTCTTTGGGCTTTTAATCATATTTGAGTTGGGCTTGGCCCATCATTCTTTCTGATCCGGTTCGGTATTATTTATCCCTTATTAAATAATATTTGAAAAATTACTATTTTGATTATTGTATTCAGGTTCTAAAAAGGTAATAACTTGGTAAATGGGTTTGTCAATATAAGGGGTTGAAAGTGTGTGACTAGAACTAGAAGTAATGCTTTGTAAGACAATTGAATAATTCATAGGTTTATTTTAAGAAAAACCTAGGTTTTTACTATATAAATCAATAGTAACTTTTTGCTTAATGGGAGTGCCCATTAAGTAATCTGGGGTAAGAGGATAAAATTTATTTCTTTGAACTAATTCTTTCCCTGTAAAAATTCACTGTAAGGAAATCGGGAAGATAATTTGAAGAACCTTTAATATATTCTATATCAAAATAAAAAACTGATAATAAAGCTTGCCAGCGTGCAAAAATTTGTTTAGAAACAAATGTTTTAACATCTTTTTCTAAAATATTTTTAGCAGCTGAATAATCAATGCGTGATAAAAAAAATATTTTATTTACTAAATCATCTTCAAACTTTAAGATGCATAAAACAATGGAAAGTAATTCTTTTTTAATTATAGAATACTTAGCTTGGGTATCATTTCATGCACCATAATGATATCTAACTAAAGACTCTTGAGTAATAGAAAGTAATCTTTCTTTAAAAATACCACTATAACTTAAATCAGATGCATCTGTTTCTACAATAAGAAAAGCATCAGGATGTGGAATAGATAAACAAGGAAGTTTTCTAACTTGATTTTTAATTTATTGAACAACTTATGTATGCTGAGATGTCCATGGAGGAGATTTCTTCCTAAGTCATTGAATCAAGGTTGACACAATAATCTAATTCCTAGTAGAAAATCAACTACATAATTTAAACATCTTAAAAATCTTTGTAATTGATTTTTATCTTTAATTTCATCAGGAAATTTATTAGTAAATTCTATAGATCTATCAATTGGTGTAATTTGACTTTTAAAATTTTCATGTCCTAAAAATCTAAAAAGGGGGTAAATTGCATGCAAAATCATTAAACTTTGCACTGTTTTCTAATTTGATCACTAACCTTCAATTTCTTACAATTTGATCATTAAGCTTTAATTTTTTTTTTCACAGGCAAGTCACGAAAGACAAATCGGATGAAGAACTCACCTTCAAAGTCACTAAACTTTGCACTATTTTCTAATTTGGTCACTAGCCTTCAATTTTCTTACAATTTGATCACTAAACTTTGCACTATTTTCTAATTTGGTCACTAACCTTCAAGTTCTTCATCGGATTTGTCTTCGTGACCTGCCTGTGAAAAAAATCAAAGTTTAGTGATCAAATTGTAAGTTGAAGGTTAGTGACCAAATTAGAAAACAATACAAAATTTAATGACTTTGCATGCAATTTATCCAGAGCAGAGAGTACTTATCCATTTTGTTTAACAATATTATAATTTTTTTGTAAATGGGAAAAGTGTTGATCTATGCTAGAAGAAAAGATTAATACATCATCAATATATTAAAAATAATTTAAAATATCATTCATAATATTTTGAAATTCAGAAGGGACATTTTTTAATCCAAAAGGTATAACATTTCATTCATGATGTCCAAAAGGTACATTGAAAACAGTTTTATAATGATCTTGTTCATTTATTTATATTTGTCAAAAACCTGATTTCATATCAAATTTAGAAAATATAATTGCATTGTATAATCGTTTTAATAAATCTCTTTTATTTGGTATATGATACCTAATCCATTGTAAAACTTTATTTAAATGTTTATAATTGATTACTAACCTTGGTGCTCCTCTTTCAATTTTAACATTATTTTGTACATAAAAAGCATAACAACACCAAGGGGAAGAAGATTTTCCAATTAATACTTTACTTAATAAATCTTTAATTTTTCTTTATGATAATATTCTTGTTATTCTTTACTCATATGTATAGTTCTAGATTTTGTTGGAATATCTTTTTCATCAAAAATTTTAATATATGGTAATTTGACTATATGGTTTTTTTCTTGACCAAAAAGCATTAGGAATATTTGAACATATATCTTTTATTAATAATTGTTCAAAATTTTTAATCTTATTTTGTATATTACTTTGTTGTAATTGTTGTTCTATACGTAAATGACTAATTTCAGTTTTAAAATGTGTAATGTGGTTTAGTTTTTGTGTAATTAAATTTATTCCTTTATGAATAGAAATATTTTGTAAAGTATTTAAATCTTTTTGTTGTATAGGATAAATAAATTGAAAACAAATAGGTTTTCCTAAAATATTAGTTTTTAATCCTTATTGAGTAACAGAAAAAGGATAAATTGTTGAAATAAAATAAGTGCCTAAAATAACACTAGAAGTTATATTTTTAACAAGAATAAAAGAAGTTTTAAAACAATATCCATCATTACAAATTTTTAAATTAGTTAATTTATAATTTATTTGGTCTGCACCAGAATCAACTAATGTAGTAGTACTTAAGTGAAAATCATTATTAATTAATATATTGTCACGACCCGACTTTTGAGCCGCAACGATTTTAGGACATGGATAGGCATAATGCCACCGAAAACTCATAGGAACCTTGCTATTACATTCATCCATAACAGTATCATGCAATCCCATCACATACAATCTCCCAAAATCTAAACCTGACAATCATGCTAATCCATATTCATCAATATCATGCTTGGTTCATATCTCATGTATTCATCAATAGTAATATCTTAGGTGATCTTGCATATTACATCATTCATATATCAATGCCTTAAAGGCCAAAAGAATATTCATCCTATTGTGAGGCCCCGCCCGAGCACTGGTCTGATCCGCTAGAGGGGGATCGAAATGCTCATTCGGGTCTGGTCCCCTCGGGTTCGGATTGGTTGATCTTTGAAAATGTGTTTTTGGGAGTCGCCACCTTAATTTATTTTATTTTGGGAAAAAGTTAAGGGAAAACCCATTTAATGACTCCAATTTATTGTCCAATGAAAAAGTACACTAGCCTCGATTACCAAAGAGGATTCGGGGACTAGGTTTTCGATTTATTTTTAATTTGAAAATAAGTTTGGAAAATTTAATATACAATGACTTAAAATGGATTTCATGAACATTTAAATGAATGAACAATTTATGAACAAATTAAAGCAATAAAGTAAATGAAAGCAATAAAGAAATTAAAGCAAAAATTAACTTTACAAAATAAACCAAAATAGGGGATACTTTCTCTAGCCCTTATGGGATTCTAGGAAAGCAACACATTCCCCAGTAATTAATCCAATAACAAAAGCAATTAAAGAAAGAATCCAAATAATAAAAGCAATTAAAAGAAGGAATTGAAAGAAAGAACAAAAATAAAAGAAAGTGAAAGGAGAAGATTCATTTTAATTGGATTTGATGCTTTCAGACAAGCATGCCTACGTATCCCTTTGAATGGGAATCAAAATCCACGTAGTTCGCCTTCTTGCGAAGGGGGTCTGTTTTAGTCTGAACCTTTTATCATGTTTCAGTTCA
>CATKHJ010047154.1:0-12793 GCA_949750685.1 Vernicia montana
TATATAACTCTGATTGAGTCTCAAACTCAAGTACTGAGAGAAAATTTATGCTATTAAACCAAAAAAGTCAAAAGTAATTAAAATTTTACATAAAACTGTAAACTAAAAATGACAAATAAAATTTCATAAAACTGTAAAAATCCAAATCAAAGAAACTATGCACCCAAGCAACCGAGGAATGCAACCTCGACAAGCTGCATGACAACTAACTGAGAAATTATATGTTCATTTGTAGTGGTTGACACTAATGAAAGTAATCAAATTCAATTAACTAACACAAATTGGAAACATGAATTATTACCCGAACTATTATCCCAAATTTGTCTATGCTCATTTTTCTCCCTGTTGAAAGAAACCTTATTAAATAGATAAGCCAGGTGTTGGGGGGTTGTTTACAAAGGCGAAATTCTTAATGAGAGAAAATGAAAAATTGAACGTTTGGGATTAAAAATTATAGTTGAATCAAAATGATGAAACAATTTTTAGAAAAAAAAAATTTCTCCAAAATAAATATGGACCCAAGAGAGAGAGAGAGATGTTTGGGAGAATAAGAGCATTTACAACCCACTCTTTATTTAACATAAAATCTTTATTATAAAGAGTGATTTAAAAATTAGGGTTGAGTACGGTTCGATCCAATCCGGAGATTTGAAAATCTCTGGGATTGGACCGAACTTCGGGGATTTTGATTTATAGAGAACCGGAATCGGAATCAAAATAAAAAATCTCCGTATTGTATTGTTCCAAAAATTTCGGGACAATACAATTCGAGAATCGGATATTTCGGCTCCGGTTCAATCCAATCCAATACAATACGAAGATTCGGATATCTTGAAAAAAAAAAGAAGCAAAAATATGTAATTTATTAATTTATATAAACAAAAACAATCAAAACCCAAAATTTATCAATGATTTTAAATAATAAAAATATATAATAACTATAAAAATATGTAAATATAATATAAATATAATAATATTAGTATTTTACCTAATTCAAATAATTTTAATTTTGATTTATATACTACTTAAAGCTAATAAATAATTTCTTATAAGTTATAATTGTTGGGCATAGTAGATAAATAAATTAGCAGAATAAAATAATAACACCGGCAATTTAACGTGGTTCACCCTTTGATTTTGGGCTACGTCCACTGGACAAATTCCGAAATATATTTCTTCTACTAATAAAATTAATGGGTACAAGAGAGAGAGAGGCAATACAACAATTTGAGTTAAACCCAAAATAGTGGCATGCAAGTGTTTCCAAAACTCACTATTTTGTCACTTCTCTTTTAGAAAAGTTTTCTAAATATTTTTTTTAAAATATTATTTCACTCACTCTCACAACTCAGTCTTTCTTAAAGGAATTAAATTCCTTTGTTTCTTCTTCTTCAGTGTGCTTTGCCAAGGCAAGAGCACTGCCTATTTATAGGCAAAGATTTGTATGGAAATGGCCATTCTTTGGTCACGTTTGTTAGTCTTCAATGTGGCCAATTGAATGACCATGTTTGTGGTTATTCAATTGGCCACAATATATTTTTTTATATATATAAATGTGTGGGTCCCTCCATGTGAGAGGGACGCCACAACAAATCTCCCCCTCTCGATCACATGGAGGGCTCCACAATTCCTACAGCTAATCGACATTACTCAAAGTATGGCCTTAGTAAAATTTTTATCAACATGTCTGACCCATTTTTCTCTGTATGGATCTTCTCAAATTGTAGCAGCTTCTTCTCCAACATATCCCTGATCCAATGATATCTCATGTCAATATGCTTTGATCTAGAGTGGAAGGAGGCATTCTTCTCAAGGTGAATAACACTCTGGCTATCACAAAATAACTAATATATGTCTTACTGTAATCTAAGTTCTTTCAAGAACTTCTTCATCCACAACAACTTTTTACAAACTTCCGTTGCTGCTATAAATTTCGCTTCAGTAGTTGACAGAGCAACACACTTCTGTAATTTTAACTGCCATGACACAGCTCCCCTTACAAATGTAATCAGGTAATCTGAAGTAGACTTTCTCGAGTCCACATCGCCAGCCATATCTGCATCTGTGTATCTAACCAATTTAGGTCTGGTATCTCCAAAACATAAGCATATTTTGGAAGTACTTCGAAGATACCTGAAAATTCATTCCACTGCAGCCCAGTGTTCTTTTCTAGGATTTGAAAGGAATCTAGTCACAACTCCAACTGCGTGAGCAATATCTGGCCGTGTGCACACCATGGCATACATCAAATTTCCAACTACTGAAGCATATGGAATCTTATTCATTTCTTCCTTCTTCTCGTCTGTAGAAGGGTTCTGTTTGGAACTCAGGTTAAAATGATTAGTAAGAGGACAACTAATCGCTTTAGCCTTGTCCATATTGAATCTCTGAAGTACTTTCTCAATGTACTTCTCCTTTGACAACCATAATTTCTTGGCGCTTCTATCTCTAATAATACTCATGCCAAGAATTTGTTTCGCTGGCTCTAAGTCTTTCATGGCAAAAGACTTACTCAGCTGCTTTTTCAAGCTCTTGATTTTAGAAATATTCTGGCCAATGATCAACATGTCATCCACATAGAGCAAAAGAATGATGAAATCATCATCTGATAATTTCTGCACAAAAACACAATGGTCTGAAGTAGTCTTCTTATAGCCTTGCTTCCCATAATAGACTCAAACTTCTTGTACCATTATCTCGGTGCATGTTTTAAGCCGTAGAGGTTTTTCTTCAATTTGCAGAAATAATTCTCTTTTCCTCTTTCTTTGAAACCCTATGGCTGCTCCATGTATATTTCTTCTTCCAAATCACCATGTAGAAAGGCAATTTTGACATCCATTTGCTCAACCACCAGGTCAAGACTTGCTGCTAACCCTAACACTGTACGGATGGACGTCATTTTCACAATTGGTGAGAAAATCTCGTCAAAGTCAACTCCTTTTCTTTGGTTGAATCCTTTGACAACCAGTCGAGCTTTGTACCGCGGATTGGAACTGTGTTCTTCATGCTTGATCCTGAACACCCATTTGTTTTTCAAGGCCCTATTGTCTTTTGGCAATTTCACCAGTTCAAAAGTTTTGTTCTCATGCAAGGATTTCATCTCATCTTGCATGGCCTCAATCCATTTATGCTTGGATTTGTCATCCATGGCTTCTTCATAACTCTCAGGTTCTCCCCCGTCAGTGAGTGTCACATATTGGTCACGAGAATATCTGGTAGATGGATATCTCGTTCTTTCACCTCTCCTCAATGGAGGTGGATAAGCCATAGGTGTTGGTACTAGATAATGAATATCATTATCTTCCTCATCGTCCTCGTCTTCAAAACCAACTTCTATAAGAGCATCATCTTCATCAGGTGGATCAACCTAGTCTTCATCTCCAACCTCTCTTGGCACTAGTGTTGGAGGAATTAATTCCAAATATGATGAGTCACCATTGGAATCAGGAACATCCTTCTCCATTTTTCAATATCTTCAATGGTCTCATCTTCAACAAATACAGCATCACGGCTTCTGACAAGTTTCTTCTCAACGGGTTCATAAATCTATAGCCAAATTTATCTTGACCATAGCCAATAAAAATACATTGTCTTGTCTTGACATTAAGTTTAGACCTCTCATCCTTGGGGATATGAACAAATGCTTTGCAGCCAAGCACCCACAAATGATCATAGGAAACATCATTTCCTGACCATACTCTGTTTGGAACATCCATCTTGAGAGGGGTATAAGGTGAAAGATTCAACACATGTGCAACTATAAGTATGGCTTCACCCCAAAAAGTTTTAGGCAACTTTGCATATGAGAGTAGACATCTGACTCTCTCCATCAAAGTTCTATTTATCCTCTCAGCTAAACCATTTAACGACGGTGTCTTTAGAGGTGTCATCTGATGCCGGATACCATGCTCTTTGTAGTAAGCATGAAATGGTCAAGTATATTCTCCACTGTTGTCTGTCCGGATGCACTTCAGCTTCTTCCCAGTCTGTCTCTCAACTGAGGCATGAAATTCTTTGAAGACATCTATCACTTGATCCTTTGTCTTCAGAAGATATACCCACATCTTCCTTGAATGATCATCAATGAAAGTCACAAAATATTGAGCTCCACCAAGTGACTTTGGCATTGGTCCACACAAATCTGAATGAATCATATCTAACACATTATTCATTTTAGAAGGAGGGAAACTCTTGAAAGCAACTTTGTTTTGCTTTCCTGCTAGACAGTCAGCACATTTCTCTAAATGTACTTCATCCATTCCGGGCAGTATCTTCTTCCTAGCTAGACTTGTCATTCCTTTTCACCCATGTGGTCGAGTCTCCTGTGCCACAATTCAACTGCATTGTCTTTCTCTACGACATTTACTGTGTTAGTGGAGAGTTTCGCTTGCATCACATACAAAGTTGTATGCTGATTACCTCTAGCCACTACTAAGGAGCCTTTTGAAAGTTTCCATTTGTTATAAATGAAGGTGCTGCAAAATCCTTCATTCGCAAGTCTACGTACAGAGATCAAATTCAGGAGCATGTATGGAATATGCCTGACATCCTTTAGAACTAATCTGGTACCATTCTTTGTTTCCATGCAAATATCTCTTCTGCTAACAACCTTTGACAGACCTTCATTTCCCATTCTAACAACACCAAAATCTCCAGGTATGTATAATGAGAAGAATTCTCTATGGGATGTAGCATGAATGGTAGCACCACTATCAAGCACCCAGCTGGACTCCTGAAATGCAAGATTGACAATATCTTCATCATAAACGATATAATTGAATTCGTCTATGATACTTGTCTGCTCATTATCACTGCTGTCATCTTTCTTCACAGCATTGCCTCGGTTCTCTTGTTCCTTCTTGAACTTTCGGCAGAACTTTTTGATGTGGCCTTTCTTCTTACAGTGATGGCATTCAACATTGACATATTTATTTGACTTCCCTTTGCTCTTGCCTCTAGAGTTCTGCTCCCTAGATTGTCTCCTTCCTCTGGACTCTGCAACCATAACATCTGATTGTGATGAAGAAGATGAGGCCTGTGATCTTCTTCTTATCTCTTCATTTAGGATACTACTTTTTACAATCTCCATATTGACTACACCATTAGGTGCAGTGTTGGTGATGAAAATCTTCAAAGTCTCCCAGGATTGTGACAGAGAGGCTAACACCAATAGAGCAAACACTTCATCATCCAGTTTTACTCCCATTTTAGACAACTGGTCCTTCCATCTCGTTCAAGTGATCTGGCAAGGAAGTTCCTTCTTTATATCTTACTTGCACCAACTTGCTGAAGTAAAATAATTTATTATTTCATGTCTTTGAAAAATACAACATCTCCAGCTTATTCCACTGAGACCGTGCATGAGTCTCATTACAAATGTGATTATACACATTGTCTTCGACAAACTGTCGTATAAAACTGCACACCTGCTCATAGTCAAACTCCCATTCCTCATCAGTTTTACCTTTGGTTTGACTGTGGTAAACATCGACAAATGCATCTTCGTCACAACTAGAAGATCTTTCATCTTTTTACTCCAGATGTGGTAGTTTGAGCCATTTAGGTAGATCATTCTGCTAATTTTTGCCTCCATCACTTCTATCACAAACTTTTTTGAACAAATCTAGCTCCCACTATTTCACGTGAATAGTACTGTATACTGGAACAGTGAGTGTAGTTCGTGAACAGTACACCAGGTAAGTTCCTAGGAAAGAGAGGTGGGTCACAATGGACACACTTAATTACCAAATCTTTCCTTAGTCAGAACTTTTCCTAGACATGCACTTTCACATTACCATACTAATTTCTAGCTTGGTTTTGATATGTATGAACAATACACGTATTCGTGAATAGTGCCAAATTACACAGTACCTCAGAGTACTATTCATAGCAATAATTTTCCGAGAAAATTTTTTTTCTGATGTGGAAGATCAGTCAAAACTGCAACCACAGAGCATACTCTTAATTTTCAAGGAAAATTAAAACCAATAGCTCTGATACCGCTTGTTGGGCACAACGGATAAATAAATTAACAAAGTAAAATAATAACACCGGTAATTTAACGTGATTCATCCTTTGATTTTAAGCTACGTGTATGAGACAAACTCTAAAATATATTTATTCCACTAATAAAATTAATGGGTACAATAGAGAGAGAGAGACAATATAACAATTTGAGTTAAACCCAAAATAGTGGCACACAAGTATTTCCTAAACTCACTATTTTGTCACTCTCCTTTTAGAAAAATTTCCTAAATATTTTTCTAAAATATTATTTCACTCACTCTCACAACTTACTCTTTCTTAAAGGAATTAAATTCATTTGCTTCTTCTTCTTCAGTGTGGTTTGCTAAGGCAAGAGCACTGCCTATTTATAGGCAAAGATTTACATGGAAATGACCATTCTTTGGCCACGTTTGTTGGTCTTCAATGTGACCAATTGAATGGCCACGTATGTGGTTATTCAATTGGCCACAATAATTTTTTTTTTAAATATAAATGTGTGGATCCCTTTATATGAGAGGGACACCACAACAATAATCACTTTCTAACTTTTTATATAAATTATTAACCTATTACAAATAATTTATTAATGATAATATATTCCAGAGATGTTAAGTAATAAAAAATATTTTTATAAATTAGAGTATTAGATACTAATAAAATTTTAATTTAAAACTTTATTAGTATCACATAAATATAATTACAATTAAAATGATTATTAAAAGTTTTTTTTTTAAATATATATGTAGTGAATTTAAAATGTTTAATTGTAATATGTGGTTATATCTTAGAATTATTAAAACTTAATTCATATTATATTACTAATTTTTCATTAATACAAATTTAATGAACCTAATATTTAAATAAGTTATATAAATATCAATAGTTATATTAAATTGAATTGAAATATATACATTTATAATTATATATTTATAATTTATCTAAATTTTATTTTGATATAATTTAATAATTAGTATAATGTCATGTATAATCTTATATCTATATATTATTCAATTACCATTACTTATATATTATAAAAAAAAAATAAAAATTTTCGGTTATTTCGGTCCAATTCAATTCGGTACAGTTCGGTCCGGATATATGTTAATATCTAGAACCGTACCAAAATATTTCATTCGGTCCAGTTCGGTTCGGAAAAAAGTCAAAAAGTCAACGATTTGATTCGATTCTAGATATTTTCGGTCCGGTTATTCGGTTTAATTCGAAACTTTTAATATCCGTTCTCAGCCCTAGTAAAAATAGAATTTCAACTCACTCTCTAAATATAAATTATAGATTAGAGAATGAGTATGACTCTCCACAAAATTCACTCTCTATATAAAAATTAATTAATACAAGTATATTTTTTCATATATATCCTTATTTTCTATTGGCTTCTTCCCTTATAAATATTTAATATTAAATGTTTAACATTAAATACTTTAATTTATAGGATAAAATAAAATGAAGAGTAAGATATAAAGAGTGTATTGAATTTAAATAAATTTATTTACTTTTTATATTTAAAAATTTTTTAAGGTGTTTTTTATTAATCAAAATATGCTCTTTGTTTTAAAGAGCATCGTGGAAAATACTATGAGAAATGAGTAAAAAAATTAATTTAATTTTTTTAATAAAAAATTAAATTTAAATAACCCGACAATAAAAATTTAAGAACTAATTTTACCTTGAATTGGAATTAATTCAATAAAATTGAAAAAGTTCAAACAAATTCCAAAAAAAAAAAAAAAAAAAAAAATCTAACGGATAGAAAGGTGTTAGATTATTTACGCAGAGCAAAAGCATTATCTCTAATGAAACCGTAAGAGAGCCATGGAAACACTATCTTCCTCACTCTCCACCACCTTCACCTCCTCCTCCATAGCCAAGAAACATCCAATTCAAACTTCTACTTCAAGTATCAAAATCCCTATTCCAATAAACAACCAGAATCACACAAAACTCTCTTTATCCTCTTCTCAAAATTTTATCTTTTCTTGTATTTATTTATCAACCAGGAGAAAATCAACACCCACTACATCAACAGCTACACAATTCACTTCCCCTTCTCTTTTTACTTCTACTACAGCTGAGAACCGCCATTGGATGGTGCTCATGGAAGGTCCTCCTCAAAGGGTCGATTCTAAGCCAGAAATCATTGATTACTATGTCAAGACTCTAGAGAGAGTTTTGGGCAGGTGGGTTTGTTTCAATACTTTACCCACTTGAATATTTCTTGGTTTTTGGGTGTTAATTTGCTTTGTTTGTGGTTCTCAACAGTGAAAAGGATGCTCAAATGTGTATATATGATGCTTCTTGTGATACCCACTTTGGTTTTTGTTGTGATATCGATGAAGAAGCCTCTCGTGAGCTTGCTAGTAAGTTTTTGTTCTTATTCATATTTACTTTTTTCTATTGAACTTTGCAGCTGTCTAAATGAACTGACTATGCTATAGAATGTGAAACACTATTGGAGAAATTGGGATTGCAAGAGGCTTTCTTGTGTTGTAATTGGTTGATAATTGGATAAAATTGTTATGCATTTTATGTGTTGCAGGTTTGCCAGGGGTTTTATCTGTTAGGCCTGCCCCTGATTATAATTCTGAGGAAAAAGATTATAGTTCAAGTAATCAGTTGAGTGATCTATCAAACCCACAAATTGGAAGTATATTGTTGTTTCCTTCTGTGAATACCAAACACTGGCTAGTTAAAATAGATAAGCCAGGTGTTGGGGTTGTTACGAAGGCGCAAATGGTTGATTATTATGCTGAAATACTAACCAAGGTTCTAGGCAAGTAAGTTTTAATGTTTGAACAATTAATGCAATCTGTTTCCTGTTATTGTGTTGTTTCTCTTTATTCCCAAGGTGAAAATTTGAATTTTATGCAGTGAAAAGGATGCACAAATGTGTATCTATCATGTTTCTTGGCGATCCAATTTCGGGTTTTGTTGTGAACTTGATGAGGAATGCGCACAAGAACTAGCTGGTGAGTTTGTTCCATTTGAACCCATGTGTTGTGTTGAATGTTTTGTGCATTTTAAGGAACAATGATTCCATATTTTTGTAGGTGTGCCTGGGGTTTTATCTGTTCAACCAGATAAGAATTTTGAGTCAGAAAATAAGGATTATGCAGGTGCATGCCTTTCTTTAATATTGATATTTGTTTCTTTGGCTGGCTGCCTTGAAAATAGTTATGCACTTCATTTCCTTGCCTTATCATTGTGAATGTTTTTCAGTTACAAGTAGTCAGCTATAATTATTCAAAATTTGCTATTTTTACTGCTAATTAAATATCTTGTTCTCAAGGGGGCATAAGGCATCAACATCGAGTATGTTATTCCCTGTATTACTATCATAATGATAATGGTATGGTCTCAAAAAAGACCTGTATGGTTTTGAGAATGAACCGCTTGGATTGCTGGAAATACATATAGCAAATAGCAAATAGCTGAGAGGCTTTATGGTAGGGTTATTAGGTTCACAACTGTACAGCATGTACAGTTTCATGGCCATCGCCAAATAAAAGAAGATTATGCATTTACTAACAGAGATGAGTCTTCTTGTTGGTTGATTCATGTGCACAATGTGGGAAATTGTTGCAATTTATGTCGAAAATGAAAATTTGGAGAAATAGTTTAATAAAAAAAAAAGATTGTAGAAATTTTGTTAGTGACAGAAGAAGCTATGGTATAACTGAAACTGTAGAAATTATCTTTAAAATGTTCTTCCCTCTGGAGAACTTAATTGAAGGCAGTGGAAATTTTATCTTCTGAAGAAGAAATTCTATCAGGTATAAGATGTTGCCTGCAGAGAAGCAGAAGAGTGAAAACTCTGTTCTCTGCTAACTGGTGGTTATTTGTGGAATTATCTAGGAACTACAGTTGCAACTGAATAAAATATTTGAATTCCTAGGATTTGCATTTTAGCTTTTGGTTCAAATTGTATAAGTTTGAGGAAAAAATATTGTATGAGGCATTGGACTTGTAGAAAAGAGAAAAACATGATTTAACAAAATCTTAGAGAGTGCATGTGAAATTACACATTATTTATGATGGTAAAATATGAAACTAGAGATTTGACAGTCTCAAATTAGTTTCTATGATTTTCTGTTGGACATAAAAATTATCATTATATTCTTTTGACCTCTAAGGAAAGCCAATATAACTTATATTTTTAGTTCAATGTCATTGAGAATGTTATTTAATTATTTCAACTTTTTTCCACCTTACATTTAATAATATATAGTTTCCAGGTGATAGTATAAAAGATCCTGTAGATCAATCAGATGCAAGTCAAATAACTCCTGTGAAAACGAAGAAACTTTTTGTAACTGGTATGTGGCATCTTCAAATCAAATTCTGAGAATTTTATGTTCTTTTAACTTGCTTATTTCTTTTTTCTGTTTTGTTAGTGAGACACTGGCTTGCAAGTAACACAAATTATTTAGCTTGTACATTTTCATATTGGCTGCCCAATATTTATAGATAATAAAACAGATGACCAAAGCAAAATGCAAAAGTTGAGATTTCTTACACAGTTGTACATGTCCTTTGCTGGTACTCAAAATTCGAGTTTCCTAATTTGGCCTTGTCCAAATTATTATGGATGCATAACCCATCTTTCATACTATAGCCAGCTGTCTCATATTTTATATTCCAAAGGAATAATTTCCAATAATTCATAATTTTGCAAAGAATCAAAGTTCATTCCATGTCTTATGTTTCATGTTCTCTACTAACTTTTAACTCAATATTTTTTATCGTTTTAGTTCAAGTTATGAATTAGTTTAATGCCTTTTACATTATATATTTATTTAAGGATATAATTTTTCATATATCCATAAATAATCAAGTGACCTGCATTTATATTTAGCAAAAGTCATGTATTACTGTATATGCCCCAGATGAGAAATCAGTTTGTTTGTGTAATTTTGCAAATTTCCACTTAGATTTTGCCATTTTAATGGACTATTTTCTTGTGCTTGCATTTTTCTGTCGAGTGATCCTTTCTCCTCTTCCTTTTCTTCTTGAAAGGTTTAGTTTATGTTTGATTCAGTCGAGACTCTATAAAGTAAAGGGGAATATAATATATGAATAAATAAACTGATATATATATATATATATATATATATATATATATATATATATATATATATATATTCTATTTGAACTTTAAGAAGTATTTAGATGCAAATACTATTCCTATATAATGATTACTTTTAGCTACACTATGAATGTGAAATTATCAGTTCATATATATCATGAGATCTAATTTCCTTGCCATATTCAAATTAATTTATCTTCTCATTCAGTGATGGTAAGTACTTGAGTATCTTTATAACAGGTTTGTCATTCTATACTTCTGAAAAGACCTTGCGTGCCGCATTTGAGGGCTTTGGTGAGCTTGTTGAAGGTACATTTTGCAGTCAACATCAAGTATTTCACTTTTATACAATAGGGAGCTAGGTCTGATAATTAGGAGTGCTAATCCTGACAGTGAAAATAATAATGGACAAGATCTCTAAAAGGTCGAAGGGTTATGCATTTATACAGTACACCACAGAGGAGGCCGCAAGTGCAGCACTCAAAGAGATGAATGGCAAGGTACTGTTTTTGTTCAGCTTTGATTTAGCACTCATAGCAAGGTGGCTGAGCCAGGGTTTTAAATAAGGATTTTGGAAACAGTTTTGGAATTGGAAACTATATAACGGAATCAGACTGTATCAACTGCTGCCACCATGAATAATTTTTCAAAATTTTTGCAAAATGAGACAAATAAATCTTGAGCAAATACTTCAATCTAATATTATTATAATCTTATGTGTCTATTAATTTACAATAACAAATATATGATTAAAAAATCATTTATTATAAAATTTGTTAAAAAAATTATGTGATTTCAATCACATGTATCATAACGGAGAATATCAACATAATGTATCAGCCCATATTTAAAACCAATGGCTGAGCTGAACTTCATTCTTATTACTTTTACTCGCAGATTATTAATGGTTGGATGATAGTAGTTGATGTTGCCAAGACCAACCCTCCAAAGTACAGCAGGGGTCGTCCAAGAACGACAACCTGAGAAAGAGTTTTGAAGTATCTTTACGCATTGAAATTCCTAATTTATGTAAGATTACTCAGTATCTTTAAGCATTTCTTATTGTGACGAAAAGCAGAATTCATCTTGTAAATTGAAGCATCAATTGAAATTGTTGATTTTATTTGAAATTGTTGCAGTAGAAGTTGAAGCATCAATTGAAAACTTGAACTTTGTGCATTAGGGTATGTGTTGATTACTTATTGGTTTAGATCTTTAACATTGTTAAAGCAAGAATAATAGAGAAGGAATTGAGTATTTTGTATATACTTTGATGACTAATTACAAGTGAAAAGAGTGATATTTATAGGCAACAAGCTACCATTGATGGATGCTTGATTGAAGTGAGGTAGCTGGATGAAAGGAGCTGCACATGGTGGAGGTATACAAAGTCTTAAGTTGGTTGAACTACTATTATTGACTATGGACTTTTGTTACATTAACAATTGTCAATTTATAAAATATATTGTTTTTTCTTAATTTTTTAAAGATTATGTATATAAATCTCTTAGTTTTAATGTATATGAATCCAATTATTAATTATATAAAGCCCTCTCGTATATTTGATAAAATATCTCCTCAATTTTTATTTTTAGCATAACTTGCAAAATGAAGTATGATTTTGTGTTGTCTATATGTTTTATATATAATTTATTTAAATTATAACTTTTAATTTTATTATAAAAT
>CATKHJ010047166.1:0-18938 GCA_949750685.1 Vernicia montana
TAAAAATATTTTATAATTTATTTATAAATTGTTAGAATTATTTATTTCTCAAAATAAGTAATAATATTATTAAATTCTCAAGAACTGAACCAAAATTTGAGTTTAAACAGGTAAAATAACTTTAAGAAAATAAAGTTATCAATGTGAGGTGGGGTCTGTTTTCCACTTTGGTGAAGATGAATGGATCATAGTGATGGATTCAATTTTGAAAGGAAGGTGGGATCGAGGCATGTTGGTTTTAGCCTCAAAGATCATTGGGTTTAGATTCTTCATCACTATTCATATTAGTGGTGGAGAATTCATATTGAAATGATTCGCTTTGGATGAAATCTTGCACCCTTGATGCAATTGCCACCAAAGCTTTGAAGGTAGGCAGGTATTGGGTTAACAGATGGGCTTGGTAAGCTGGGAGTAGGTTTTTGACAATGATGTCTACCTGTTCTTGTTCAATTGGTCTTTTTACCATTTGAGCAGCTTTAACCCTCCACCTTGTAAGGAACGTGGAGAAGGACTCATTCGGAAGCTGTTTGGTGGTTTCCAAGTCACGCCTAGTGACATTCATTTCACTGTTGTAATGATATTGCTTGATAAAAGCTTGACATATATCATCTCATGTCCTTTTCTGACTCTTATCTAGTGAAAGAAACCATCTCATGGCAGTACTGATTAATGATTGTTGGAACAGTTGTGCAAGGAGCTCATTGTTAAGTCCCAAAGGCTGTATTGCCCCCACATATATCATCATATGGGTTTTGGGGCAAATAGTTCCATCAAATCTCTCAAGTTCAAGTATTTTGAATTTGGGTGGCAGTCTGACATTAGGAAAGAGGGTTAGGAAGCTGACATTTACCCAGTCATCATGCCTTTTGAGGTTCTTAAAAGCCCTTTCCATGGCTTCAAACTTCTCCATAAATGTTCTCAGGTTAGGGTGAGAGAAAGCTTCCTTCATTTGAAAAGGATTCGCAGGAGATGAAGTAGCAGGTTGGGTAATGATGTTTGGAACCTCACTGGTTTGAGGGGTACTAGCAACAGCCTTTCCCTTGTTTGTAAGGTCAATGGTTGTTTTGGATGATGAAGTAGTGTTATTATAGGTTTGAGCCGGAACAGGATTGGCCTGGTTCAGATTTAGGGTGGTCTGGTCCAAAATTGTGTTTGGTTTAGTCAGGTTGAGACTAGTTTGATTAACCATGGCCCATACTTCTTTGATGATGGATTGCCTTTGTTCCTCAAATTGGGTTTGTTGAGCATTCAGAATTGCTTGAAAATTCTCCTCTTGCTCTTGAAGGAGATTGGTCATGAGTGTGGTCAGGGCAACCATGTCAGTTGAATTAGCCATTGGTACCTTTAAACAAAAAAAAAACCCAGTAAGTGATTGGTGAAGAGGTGATGTGAGTAGGGGTATACAGACTCTGGGGGAAAAAGATCTCTATGGTGTTGTGGACCAACTGTTATTAGGCTTTGAATATGATGGGCCAAAGGTATTGGGCTTTGGGGATTTGCCAAGGTCTTAGGCTTAGGATTGCATGTTTGTGCCAAAGGTATTGGACTTTTGGAGATTTGCTAAAATCTTGGGCTTAGGATTGCATGTTTGTGCCAAGGGTATTGGACTTTGGATTTCTGGGGCGAAGGTGATTGGGTCAAAAGTGTTTGACCCTTTTTCGGTTCAAGGCTCCACTTAAAATGAATGCATGTTATACAATATGGATGCATGATAAAGATGCAAATGTGTAAGGATTTTTGCTTTATGGAACATACAACCTAAGGTTAGGTTCTAGGTTCATTATATGAAAAGGTAAAGGTGGCTTGAATTGGATACCCGTCACACTAGAGCAGCGATATACCTAACCACATGTGAGTCAAGGAGCCTCACATGAGTCCAACAGTACTTGCATACTCGTTACACCTTTAAAAAGAATTTAAAGGATACGTTACGAGCTGGATGATTTCACTATCGGCGAATAGATCCAAAGAGGGTTACCCACTCGATGTTACTTTCTATCCATTATTTTCTTAGGAAACTAGAGTTTTGGACAAGGAATTCACATATAGTGATGTACGAAAAGTTATTTTGAACTAAAATCAAACTTTAATTTTAGCAAAAGTAATCCACTTTTATCTTTTATTTGAAAAAGATTTAATTGTCCCCGGTGGAGTTGCCAACTGTGAGGTATCGCCTGAGCACCGGTCCAATCCGCTAAAGGAATCGAAATGCTCTTCGGGAGAAACTCCACGATTGGAACCCGCTATAAGTTTTGGAAAATTGAATTTTGTATTTTGGCATTGTAAAGGGAGTCGCCACTTTAATTTTAATTATTTTAATTGGGAAAAATTAAAGAAAAACTCAATTAAGTTGATTCCAAATTATTTATTTTATCCCACTGAAAAAGTACTATTCCACGAGTGACCAAAGAGGGCTCGGGGATCAGGTTTTGGTAATAAACAATAAATTTCTTTAGTTTGGCTAAAGTACAAAATAACTTTATTAAAAGGTAATTTTCATGTATGAATGAACATGGATAAAGATGATGAATGAAACAGTTATAAATAATATAAATATTATATGAATGGCAGTTATAAAGAAGATAAGCAGAAAACAAAATAAGATAAGAGGATCTTTCCTCTAGCCCTTATGGGTACTAGGAAAAGTACATATTCATCCATTAATTTAATAAAGGAAATGCATGAAAGACATATAAGCAATAAAAGAAAGATAAATGAAAAATGAAAAGGGAAATATTATTTAAAATATTTTGGAGTTGATGCCTTAAAGATTGACATGCTTGCGTATCCCTTTGAAGGTAAATCAAACCCCACGCAGTTCTTCCTTCTTGCGAGGGAGGAGTTTTGACAAAAGTTAATTTGGTTTATTAATTTAATTCATATTTTAAATTAATAAATTTTAGACCTTTTCAGTTTTAGTCCTAAAGAAAGGTGTAAGATGAATTCTAGATCTAAATTTAGAATTTTAAAATGCAAGAGAAATGAATTATACCTTTACTTTTCTTGACTTTCTCGCGAACGGGGTGAGTTTAACTTCGGATCCGAGCTCCACTTTGGATTTAGGAACTCAAAACAAATAATAACAACTTTAAATTGAAATAATTTTGGTAGGATGATGGATTTGGATATAAAAAAAAATAATTTTTGTGTATCAAAATCAACAGAGTTTCAGTTATAAAAGAGGTATTTTTCGGATTCCCCCAATCTCCTCATCTTTTTCTGAAGGAGGGAGGGGCTATTTATAGAAGAAGCAAGGTGAGGAGGCGGGCGGCACCGGCGGCAAGTGCGGCACGCCGGTGGTGCCGCGTGCTGCGCGACACGCTAGCAGGCTGCATGACCAGGCAGTGCTCTGGCCTAGTTCTGTTTTTTGCTCGGTTTGACCCGATTTTCGCACTGTTTTGGTTTGTTTTGGCCTGTTTCTGATCTTATTTGGGCCTGATTTGATTCTATGGAATAATTAAAAATTGGTTGTCTAGAGGTGCAATTTTAAGGGTTCACACACCTGAACCGCAGCACGCACCACCTAATCGTACCGTTGGCTAGAGACTTCTGAGCTTCATTCTGGCCACTTCCCGACCTCCGTTCTTGACGATTTTGGTACGGTTGGATTCCTCATCTTCCCAGATTTCATTTGGTATATCATTTACTAATTTTGGACTAACTTGAATTTTTAACAGGAATCCGGTAACGATGGGACTACCGGAGCAGTTTTTCGATGAATTTTCGATAAGCGACAGAATCAATCGGTATATCTGAATCTATTGTTCCGAGACGAGTTCGTTGATATCCATTTCATTAAAATCTGTTACTGATATAATTTTTCGACGATATTCCGGCGACTTTTCTTGTAAGAAGCGATCGATCTTCTAAATCCGTTTCAAATGATTATTCTGATTTTAGGACGTGATAGTTTTATACGATTGATTAATAGATCATATCAGTAATGATTTTTAATGCAAGATTTATTAAATTAATTAGTATGGATTTATAGAAATTCTAAGTATAGAGATCTGATAATATCGATAATAATTAAATTGAGGATTTTATTGTACGTCAGTGGATCAGATATTATTGAGTTTTATTCAGACTGAGGTGATTGGAATTGATTGGAGAAATTAGCATAGAGAGGTGAGTTATGGAATATATCGGTACATGATAACCTACCATAAAATTATTTTATTGTAATTCCTATTGATTTATTTATTTTAAATGACTCATATTGCTTATTGTTTCTTATTTATATTATTGTTATTGATATCAATCATTAAATCCTTATTGTTCTATTAACCATATTGATTTATTGATAATAAATATTTATTGACCTTATTTTATTGATTATTGCTTATTGAAAGACCACTTGGGTCTATATATTGTTATTGTTCCTACCGAGCCATTGATCAAACCATAGACCATAATTGTGACAGA
Organism: Vernicia montana; assembly: GCA_949750685.1. Lineage (NCBI taxonomy): Eukaryota > Viridiplantae > Streptophyta > Magnoliopsida > Malpighiales > Euphorbiaceae > Vernicia > Vernicia montana. The sequence goes on from CATKHJ010047166.1 coordinate 4,426, forward strand.
ACGCCTATACTAATGGAGGATAAACCATTAGGTCGTTTACACCGGTGACTCAACTGATAGAGTCTAATTTATCAGTGTTCTACCTAGAGAGGACTATGTACTTTAGGCGTATGTTCGGCCAAACATGCGTAAAAAGGGAGAAGTTACTGTCCTTATTGATTGTTATTGATTGATTGACTGATATTGTTCTGTCTTAATTTGGTGCCATTTCTTCCAAGCACATATATGTTATTGTTCTAACCCTTATTTTAATATATGATATTTTTTCATATAACCTCCAAGTATTGGTATATTACATAATTCATTGAGTTGAAAGCTCACCCCTTTTCACTATTTTTTTTTCAGGTGCTAGAGTAGAGACTAGAAATAGAAAAGACTGAGCTTCTTGTTTTCCTTTCCTCCACAAGAAGCTATCTTTGATGTAAATCTTTAAATTGCTTTATGGTATGTTGTTATATTATTACTCTAGACACTCTGTAGTATTTAAATGGATTTAAACAGTAGATATTTTCTGTTTAATTAAGATATAATGAAATTGTATTGAAAATGTTATTTATAATGATCTGGGGAATTTATTGATATTATTGGGTTCTACGGGTATATGGTAGTTTTAAACTTTCCCTTGCTCTAAGACCGTCACACCATTAAAATTGGAGTGTAAAGTGGTGTTTGATAACATCATTCAGCACTTAAAATTAAAATTTTCAGCACTTAATCGTTTTAAGTTTATTTGATAACTACGTCTTAAAAATTTAAATTAAGTCAAAAACCACTTAAAATGATAAGTCAAAATTTTTAACTTAAAATTTATACTGAATACAATAAGTGATTAAATTTTTATATATTTTTACTATTTAAAAATTATATCATTTATTTTATTCAGCACTTAAAATTCAGAATTTAAATTTTCAGTACTTAATTTTCAGTTTTGCCAAACACCACCTAACATATTATTAAGTATAAAAGCGATGGATGACGGGTGAAATTAGCGATGTTCTCATTATTCACTTCCTGGTAAAAAAAAAAAAAAAAACTTTAAATTGAAATTGAAATTGAAATGAGGTTTCTGATTTATTGCATTTAATTTGCATAAAAATAGTAAAAAATTGAAATATGATTCTTCCATTTGATGAATTATCTATTCCCTCTTCTATATGAAGAATGAGACCTCTGGTTTTAGGAAAATCAAGCCGAATATTTACTATTTGGTCAAACTAATAATTATTTCTCAAATAGGGCAGCAATATTGCCAGAGTTAGATTTGTTAGGACTAAAACAATTTAATCTTTAAATTTTTATATTGACAAAATTAACCTTTCATTTACTTTAATTAAAATTTCATTATATAATTAATTTATTCTCTTAAAATATTAGTTTATATGTTATATATATATATTTAATTTCTATATGATATTATTTTAAAAGTGAAATAAAAATTTAATGGCAATAAAAAATTATTTTTGCGGTATTTTTATTTTTTTATTTATAAAAGTTGTATGGTTGTTTTTAGCTACAAAACAGAAGAAAATTGTTTTAAAAAAATGCTAGCATAATTTTTTTCCCAAAGCAATAATATAAGTAATTAATAAGTGTCTTGTGAAAATAAATGGAAATAACATTATAATATTAGATAATTTCTTAGGGTGGCAAAAAAATATATTATCATCACTTTATGGTCGTTTTTTTTTTCTTATGTTATAAAACCTTTATATAAAAGTAAATTAAATTTTGATTGTTATTTTTTTTAGATTTAAGAATTTATGAATAATTCTTCTCAAAACAAGTTATGAATAACATAATTTCTTTTTTTATTGACTAATTAAAAATTCTTTTATGATATATATTTCTTTAGGCAATTAAAAGTTTTATTTTTTTCAATTTTCTGGTTAATAGTTTTATTTTTATATGAATTATACATATATAGTATACATAGAAACTAATATATAAATAAGGAAATAAATTAATTGTAGTTAATGAGAAAGTTTTAAAATTATAAAAAAATAAGTTTTAGTTAAAAAAAATAAAAAACTAATATTGTCAATGCAAAAGTAAAAAATTTAAATTGCTTTGGCCCCCAACAAATTGAGCTATAGCAATATCGCTACCCCGTCATGTATTATTTAAAATATTAATATCAAATATATTAAATATTTAAAGAATAAAATTTAAAATAAAATATTAATTAATAAAAATAAAATATCAATTTTAATATATAAAGTTCAATTTTAATTATTAGTAACATTAAAGTCATTTAATTTGTTTCTCCTAACTCCTTTGCTTTGAAGTTTTCATCCATTAGTATGGTATAGGGATGACAATGGGACAGGACGGAGACGGAGTACCATCCCCCATCTTCACCTTAGTGGGTAATCCTCATTTCCATCCCCGTCTTACAAACGGGGACAATTTAGTCTCCATCCCCGTCTCCGCAGGGATCTCTGTTTCCCACTTAATTTTTTTTTTTTATCTTAATTCAATTTTTGATACTTTTAGATAGTAGAATCTAATGTATAAAAATTTCAAAATTAGACTTTATTTATGTTTAAACTCACAATATATATATAATTAGAGATATTTTGATTATTAGTATTACATATATATTTTATTAATTTTTTTATACATTACTTATATATATTTACTTATTAATATATATATAGTATTACTAATATATTTTTTTTTATATTTATAAAATTTATAAATAATGGTTGAAAAATAAGAATAAATTTATTTAGAAAATGTTAACAGATTCAGACATACAAAGAATCAACCAAACAAAATGAAAATGTAAATACATCTAATATATTAAAAATGTTCTGCAATTTTATTTAATAAAATATTAAAAAATTCAGCATACATAAAGCTTGAGAGTATTTAAATAATTTTTTTAAAATTGTCATAATGTGAGAGAATTACAAAAAAATGAGTGATAAGATTAAAAATCCTAATATATATATATATATATATATATATATATATATATATATTAAAAATAATTATGTAAATATAATATCGGGTCCCCACGGAGACGGGGATGGGGATCCCCGCGGGGTGGAGAATACACTCCCCGTCCTTGTTAACGGGGAAGAAATTTTCTCCATCCCCACTCCTATGGGGATAAAATTCGGAAAATTTTCGTCCCGTTCTGGACAAATTTCCTTAGGAAATGGGGATTTCCCGCCTCATTGTCATCCCTAATATGGTAGGTGTTTTACTAATTTGATGAGAATAGTCATCTCTTTTAATAATTCTCATTAGATAGTGTGCAATAATTCTTTATTTAAAATGGTTAGCATATTAGTTGATCTAAATCAATAGGGTTCTATTAGTAATTATAAATATTTTTTTCGATAGTATTGATAATTTTCATTTTTTTTTATTGACTTTTAAAACTTTTTAAAATGTTCATTCTCTCTACAATTAACATTTAAATTTTATTCTCTCTCTTTCAAATTTTCATTTTCTCCCTTCAATTAATATTCAAATTTTAATCTCTCTCATTCATATTTTCATTCTCTCTCTTCAATTAACATTCAAATTTCAATCTCTCTGTTCAATTAACTATTTTGTATCTAAAAACCTAGAATTTGAAATTCAAATTTGAATTTGAATTATTAATAAATTTAGAGATGAAAATTTTAAAAAAAATTAAGAAAAATAATTACATACCTAGAAAAATTAACAATAAAAATAATTATCATAGAATTAAAAACTGAAAAAATAAGTTAAACCTATGAAAATTATTTTAGATCAATTACAAAAAAAGACTTGGTTTTGCAAATTTCTTCATATACTTTGAAGGAAAATGTTAATCTTATAAAAATGACTTTGTTTTCTAAACTTGTCCAGAAAAAAAGATAATTTATATAAAGTGATAAATTTATGGAAAATGACTTAATTTTATAAAATCTCATGAAAACTTATATATAAAAAAAAAAATGTTAATCTAAAATTTTATTTTGTAATCTAATAGATTATTTTATAAAAATGATATACTTAAAATTTCTTTTTTTTTTTTTAACAAAATCTTCTAAAAACTTAAAAAATTATATTTTGTACATTATTTGTAAAATTATAGAATTGTATAATAAATAACTTTATTTTATAATAATTTCACTATTGCATATAAATTATTTAAGTACCATAAATTATGTATAGTCAAGACATGACAAAATACTTAATCAAATTTCCATTTTTTTTACTAAATACTGAAATCGCTATATATATGATTTTTTTTGGTCTATAAATAATATATCTTTATTGAAAGTCTATTTATTGAAAAAAAAATTTGTAAGTCCACAAAAATTTTAAAAAAGAAAGACTTAAGAATAAGAAGATAATTTTATAATATATCAATTTACAATTCATTATTAAAAATTAACCTATTAAAAAATAATTCAAATTTTTTAATAACTGGTTGAAAAATATTTTTGTAATTATTTTTTGTGTAAACTAAAAAACGCTATAACAAATGCCTTATATTTATATAATAGTTTTAATAAAATAAATATTATAAAATAATAGAATCTTTATTCCTTTGAAAATTAAAAGAAAAAAGAGGGAGGTATAGGCCGCAACTCATTACTTATGTTTTTAAATCCGGTTGGATTTTAAAATCAATGAAAACAGATGTCATAGATTAAAGATTCAAACGAAGTCAAATCAGATTGAACTAAAATATAATAACATATATTTATTATTATATCAAGTGTTTGCTGATATGCATGAGTAATGCACATTATATATTATAAATAAACATTATAATCAGACATAAAATAAAGTAACATTTGTTACATATTATGAACGCTCGTTAAGGAAAGTACTCGGTTTATAGGTGACCCAGATCTATCTATGAACCGGTTCCTGATTTTTTCGGTTAAATCAGAAATCGGTTCGAGTTTGAAAATATAGCTCATTACCTAGTGACGGAATTATTAATTTTTTTTTATAGAGATTAAATTTTTTAAACCATAATTTACATCAAAATGGTATATATAATTAAGTTAACTTTTTTATATTTAAAGAAAATTTTTACTTAAATTAAAGGGCCAAATATAATATATAACTAAATTTTTATAATTTTAACCTAAAAATTTTGTATTTTAAAGATTAAAGGAAACATGGCTCCTCGGTCTTTTCCTAGCTCCGTCAATTGTCATTAACATTCAAATAGCTCCAATTATCTTTGTCTTACATAATAAGGAGTGAACCGATTAAAATTTTTTACTCTTTTTCTTTATAGCCACTTGTCAACCAATTGTTAAATTTCAGAATTCAAGTAAAACTTACCAAGAAAACACCTAAGCAGCTTCATATTATAAAGTCTCCCACTCTACTTTCAATGCATTGCCAGCCGTTCCATCTCCACCTGCAAGTCTTATAAGAGATTGTGGAGTTCTGAAACTTTTTTTTTCTCGGTATTATTGAACTAATAACTAAAAAAAATCTTATGATATCATCTCCTTATACACTTCTTAAATTTTTAGATTAATTAATAAATTTTTAATTTAATGGTTATGAAATTATTTTTATAATTATAAGATTATAAATTTGAACTTTATTTAAATTAATATTTTAAAAATTTCTAGTATTATCGTCACATTAATTGTGGTTGTATATTCTGGGTGTGGTTAAGTTTGAACTAATAATTTTTTATTATCATCATCATTTATTAGACATGGCAAATAAAAAGAAATTTATTATTTATTATTATATTTTTTTCTTAGATCAATCCAGGATGTACTAATCATATTTAATATATGAATAATTATTTTGTATAATTAAAGAAGAGATCTTCCCTTCTGCGATATTGTCTACAAACTTTAATATCAATCAATTATTAATGGGTAATTAGAAAAATTGGTAACCCACACCAATGAAGTTTAGTCCAAATGGTTAAGGCAGAGATTCTGAGACGAGATTAAAAAAAATAATAATAATAATTGGTAACCCACACGCCATACCTCATTATTGGATTCTTATATGCCACAAGAAGTCTCTGAAAGTAGTGGTAGGATTGTATTGTAGCAGAAATTCCATGGCAGTAGCAAACATTAACAACCTCATGCCATTTTCATCCCATTCCCACTTCAGAGACACATAAAAGCAATGCTTAAATTGGCAAAAGTTCTGTACTTAAGAGGTTTTCACATAACTTTTGTGAATACAGAGTTTAATCACCATAGATTCCTTAAAGTCAGAGGACCCAATTCCTTGAATGGCTTACCTGGTTTCCAGTTTGAAACTATTCCAGATAGTCTTCCTCCTTCTGATCTTGATGCTTCCCAAGACATTCCTGCTCTTTGTGACCCCGTCAAGCGCTCCATTTCTTCAACTTGTTGCTAAACTCAATCATGTTGCATTTTCCAGGAAAGTTCCTCCTGTTACTTGCATTGTTTCAGATAGTTTCATGTCAAGTTTTACCATTTCAGCTGCTCAAGAACTTGCACTCCCTATTATCCTGTTTTTCAGTGTCTTTAATGGGATTTAAACAATACTCTACTCTCAAGGCCAAGGGTCTAATTCCACTTAAAGGTAATAACTTTACAAGTTTATGTGAAAATCAAGTATGCCACCTGCTATAAATAAATATATATATTTATGGTTGATTAGTTTGTTAACATGGTATCATAGCTTTTCAGATAAAAAAATTCAATATTTGAATGATAGTCACCTGAAATTTATAAGATTTCTTATGTATACTGAGTATAAGGGATTCTTCATATTAGGGGCCTGTTAGAGTTATAAATTATTAATTCACTTCTTATCTACACTCTTAGCCATATGAGCATGTTTGGTACATTCTAAAATTAGGAATGAAATTCAATTCTTGGAATAAAATTTCATTTTTTGCTTTGTTACACAAATAATCTAAATTTTTTTTTTTATCTTTTTACATTTGAATAATTCCAATTTATTTTGATATGATATATATTTTTAAGTATAATTATGAATCTGATCAATATATTCTATTTAACTATTTAAAAAATATACTTGGAAATGGATATTTAAGGTTTTGGAATCCTATTCTACTTGAATTCCGATTCCAAAGTATATCAAACAAGTCCTACAAACTTTGGCTGAACGGAAACTATTCCTGACCCTCTTGAACTAAACTATTTTATGTGATTGCAGATGATAGCTACTTGACAAATGATTATTTAGACAAGTCTATAGACTGGATTCCAGGCATGAAAGATGTTCGATTGAGAGATCTTCCGGCCTGCTTTTGAATTACTGATCCAAATGCTAGTCTTTAACTTCACTATGGAAAATGCTGAGATTTCTGTTAAGGCTTCTGCAGTTGTTGTTCATTCATTTGATGCATTAGAAAGAGATGTTTTAAGTGGCATTTCATCTATCTACTCTTTGTGTTTATGCTATTGGCCCGCTTCAGTTACATCTAAATCAAATTCAAGATGATCAAAATTTGCAATCTGTTGGATACAATTTGTGGAAAGAAGAAGCTGAGAGTCTTCCATGGCTTGATTCTATGGAACCCAATTCAGTTGTTTCATGTTAATTTTGGCAGCATAACTGTAATGACAAAGGAACAACTGATAGAGTTTGGGATGGGATTAACTAATAGCAAGCATCCATTCTTGCGGATTATTAGGCCTGATTTGGTTATTGGTGACTCAGGGATTTTACCACCTGAGTTTGTTGAAGACACTAAACAAAGAGGTCTAATTGCTAACTGGTGTCCACAGGAACAAGTCCTAAACCATCCATCAATTGGAGGGTTTCTAACGCATTGTGGTTGGGGATCAACAATTGAGAGTTTATCAGCAGGAGTGCTAATGCTTTGTTGGCCTTTTTTTGCAGATCAACCAACTAACTGCAGATACAGTTGCCACGAATGGGGAGTTGGAATGGAGATTGATAACAATGTGAAGAGAGATGAAGTAGAGAAGCTTGTTAGGGAGCTAATGGAGAGAGAAAAATGTAAGAAATTAAGTAACAAGGCAATGGAATGGAGAAAATTAGCAGAAGAAGCCACTAGTCCAAATAGGTGAATCAAGTTCTTTTATCAAAACATTACTAGTCTCTTTAGCATTGCTATTGAAACTACTAGTAATAAAAAGCAATTTTCAATCTCGATGCCAAACAAAATATATATAGATATTCTATCTTGTAATGGGATTGACTTTATAAGAAAGATGATGTTAAATAAAGATAGTACTAAGGTAAATACAACAAACAAAAGAGTAACTAAAATATAAGAAAATTTTATAGAGCTTAATCATTACAAAAGCCTGTTATATATAGTTAAAGAATACAACAGATTCTAGAAGAGAAAAGCCTTTGATAAATTCAACTATGAACATAGATTGTTATGTTAAAGTTGCTACTCCTCAAAAAAACAAAAAAAAAACAAAAACAAAAACACATAAGAGTGTATGTGGAAAGGAGAAACAATTATTTTTGGTAGTAAATTACTGAGAATGTACAGAAACTATATTGTGGCATTAGTAATCAAACTGGAAGCAAACAAATAAAATAATTTGTCAATTTTTCCATGTCATGGTTAAACTGAGTCGAGTTTTTATGAAGAAAGATGGTCCTCTAGAGCGAGAACTCGATCACTGGTATTCTATGAATCAAGAACTTGTTATGCCAGTACTTTATGAATCCATATATGCCCTCACAACATCCAGTATTGGAGCTCGACACATTGGACATTTTCCACTACTCCATTGCAGCTCATGAGCACATTTGAGGCAAGTGCACATGTGCCCACATCTGCATAATAATCAATCAGGCGACGAGGTACTGCTTAGAAATTGAGATTTGATAAAATAAAATTACTATTGCTTCAAGGAAAATTACCTATACAAAAATGAGTCGACCTGCCTTTCGTAGCAGATGCAACAATTGCGCCTCTTTGTCGTCATATCAAAAGAATTCATTGTAGCCTCTTGAACTGTAATTTTGATATTATTAATAGTTTAATACTCTATGATCATTGTTGAGAAAGGAAAGGAGAACAAGATTTTAACCTTCTTAGCTTACCTGGATGTACTTCCTGCTTTAGGGAATTCATTAATTTTGCTTGCATTTCCATACAAGTTTGCATACATTGTCTAAGGTCAGACATCTCGCGCTGTAATTGCTCCATATGCCCTCTTAAATTGAATATTAGCTCCATTTCCTGTGAGAATAACAATGTCATCATTTCTTTGAAAAATGATTTGAAACTTTGTACTAAATTATATAAACTGAAGGAGGGGAAAAACTCACAATTGATGGATGAGTTATGGAGGAAAAGTGTCGCCTATCCTGATTAGAAGCTTGAGATGGCAGAGCTAGCTGTGAAGGTGTAATTGAAACTTGTTCAGCAACTTCTTGATGATGGCTATAATTCCAAGAACTGCATGGAGATGGAGAATGAATTGACGGTAAGCTTTCCTCTTCTTCTTCATCCACATCTTCTTGTAGTACCTGTCCTTCTTCTTCATCTACTTCTTCTACATACTCTTCTTCTTCAGCCTCTTCTCCGACTTCTCTTCCTGCTTCATCCACTTCTTCTTCCGCTGTACGTGAATGCCTTTGGAAGTAAGACAATATCAACTGCCCCATTCTCTGCTGACTTTCCTCGTCTATGTCTTCATCTTCTTGATTGACTTGTCTTCGTACATGAGACACCATCAATTGATCCATTCTCTCACGGAAATCACTCGAAAGAAAAGTTGATACTGTTCTTCTGCATTAGTACTTTGTGACATTAGAAACTGCATTGTTGCTATTGATGAAGAACAGGTAAATGGTACAGACAGACAATTATACCTTTCAAGAAGTTGCCTTATTTCATTATTATTTGAGCTAGTAGTAAGCATTTCCTGATACCATGCCTGCCTTCGATCTTCCCAATAACTTCGCGGGCGAGCTATATCAGTAAACCAGTCATAATTAGTTTCCCCAAAATCCTGCTGGTCAACAGTCTCTTCTTCTTCTTCTTCATCCCAATTATTTAAGGATTGTGTCGATTCTAAAATCTCTCCCGGGTCAAAATGTTCACCCTCTGAGCTTGTCCCTTGCCATGTGACATCTGAACTTGCACTAGCTTCTTCATGAACATCTTCTTCATAGACTTCACTTGTCTGTGACAATGAGTTGTTTGTCGCGGGTGCACTCCCTGCAGCCTGCTGCTCAGTACTAGAAGTTTCTTGATTATTGTCATCTTCAATTACATGATTCAGGCTTACAGAAGGAGGAGAATTCCCATTGTTTACAACACTATTCGCTGCCTCTTTAGAACTTTTTGAAGTTGTTGCTGCATCATTCATGTCACTTGTGGCTTGGTCAACACCTGCACTAAATCTCTCCCTACATTCAATTTAGTTTCCAAGTTAGCAGGAACAGGATAAAATGAAAGATTAGGAAGAACCTATTTGCTATTTTAGATGTTGGAAAAAACTATTTGAGAGTGTTGTTTACCTGTTCTGAAACTTTATGATTAGAACATGTGAAATTTACTTTAAACAGTACTTGTCTCGACAGCAGCTCAAACAGTAATGTGAAACATATCCTAACTCAATTATGCTCATACATTAATAATGTATCAACTTAATGAAATGAAAGTATACCTCAAATGCATGATGGTAGACCCTTGTTGTGATCTATTAGCATCAGATGCTATTGTTGAACGAATCGACTGTGATCTTTGTTGATCTTGAATCGCCATACCACGTTGCAGGCATCTTAATTTAAGTATGGACTACATATAAAGCATCATATAAGTTAAAAGTAAAAGGTTACATTAAAGAAAGGAACTAATAAGCTTTGGCTTAGTTTAGTAATGCTGGAGTCCCGTTTCTAGGTTACGAGGGTGTAAGTTCAAACCCCAGTTGGAGCCAATTAATCAGGAAAAGAAAAGAAAAGAAAAAAAGGACATTTTGCTTCACCTGAACGCGGCCACGTTGAGGGAATCTTGAAACAGATTGGCGCTCTGCCAGAGAGACAAGCTCCCTCAGCCTTTCTTGCTCCATTTGAAAGAGCAAATCATTGAACGCTTGTCTCCCTCTTATCTTTGGTGAATTTAAAATATGTGAAAGGGCTTTTGTCTCTGCTACTTGCTCAACACCACCATAAGAATGTCTGCGCGAAGGCATATCACCAACACTATTGTTCCCCTGCTCATGATCATTACTGTCAGATGTTAATCTCTTAATAATATCTACAATTCTAACTCTCTCATTTTCTCCTATATCTGAGGAGTTTCTGATATGCATTGATGTTCTTGAACTCTGCCCAGTTGAATCCCACTCCACCAATGAATCCTCATTCTCAGTAGAGTCAATTACATCAGATTGTCTTGGTGGTTCTTCAACAGTGGATGATACAATTTCATTGTTGCTAGAAACTGAACTTGTCCTGCTAGTGCTAGCCACTACGTTTTGATTATTATTCTTCATGGATTGATCAATTTTTGGCTCAGGTGGATGTAACCTTGCCTCCCATATTTGAACAAGTGAAGAAGCTCCAAGATTCGAACCTCCACATAACTTTTCATCAGAATTTGATGAAGTTGTTTGTGATGCAATCAACAACTCTGCCTCTTGACTCTGCCTCTCAATTGTAGACACCATTTCTTGAGCTTGTTTAGCAGCCCACCGATCAAGAATTTTCGCCTGCTTGCAATTCATAGTCAAAGAAGAATCATCAACACAATCTTGTTGATTGGTTAAACATCTCAAGTGCTGACGATTATGGTGATTTATATTATTATTGTTGTTGTTGTTGATATTGACATTATGATTCTGTGAATTCTCATCAGAAGAAGAAACAGAGGAAACAGAGATGCAAGTATGGAAATGGTCTCTAACCAATTCCTTGAGATTTTTTTGAAATGCAGCTTGTGTGGCAGCAGCAGCAGCAGCCTTAGCATTGCTCTCTTTGCCGCATCGGTCTCGCCTATTATGGTCCTTCAAGACACAACCAAATGGTGAAGACGAAGCAATCTCAACCTGGGAAGAAGCCATTTTTTGTTCGAAAAGTGGAACAGAACCACTACTAAAATCAAGCGAAGGCATACCCTTGGGTGCAATTCATTGAAAAAGGGAAAGAACCCATTTTCAAGCGACAAAAAAACAAAGAAAGAAAATGGGTGGGAAGGATTGTGAAAAACAATCAACCACAGAACAGCTTAACCAATGAATTTCCTCCTTTGTAGAATTGAAATGAGTTCCAAAACAGAACCACGGAAACAGAGCAATTACTTGTTTTAGCTAATAACCTCTAAGAATATAGCTAAAACCCACTTCTAATATCCTATTTTTAGGACACTAAACATAACAAATTGACAGAGAAACAAAGGCTAAAATTGTTTCTAATTACCTTAAAATGGAACTTTTGATAACAGACAATAAATAAATAAGAAAATCCCAGTAATGAAAAACAGAGAGATCAGAAATGGGTTAGAAAAATTAAAGAAACCGTTTTTTTTTTTTTTTTTTTTTTTTTTGTATTTATTGAAAGAAACAAATTAAGGGAATGTAAAAATTAAAGAAGAGAGAGACGTTAGAGACTTTAGCCGTTAAGAAGAGTAGGGTCCATAAGTTTAGCAGAGAGAAGAGCGTATTTTGATGATATGATATGATTTTATTATATATTATAGGTTGAAGAAATCTCTCGATAGATACTTATTTATGTGGCAGCCTTTTATAAAATCTTTACTATTTTATTATTCATTTTGACTTAAACAATAGTTTTTTTTTTTTTTTTTTTTTTTTTTTTACAAACACTCCAATATATATATATATATATATATATATATATATATATATATATATATATATATTCTTTTTTTTTTTTTTTCAAAAATACACTTATTAAATTTTATATTTCAAAAATATTATTCTACATTTAAAAGTATATCAAATATATATTATAAATAAATAAAAAAGACATTTTTTGAAAATTTAAGAAGATAAAAAAATATGTTTATTGTAATTTCCTCTTTTTTTTTTTTTTTTTTTTGCCCAGAGACCATAGTATTAAAAAATGATAATAATCACTTAATTTTATTACCTTAATGAGCTTGATTTTAGGACTTTGACTGCATTTATTTCATACCATCAATTTTAGTAATTTGCAACTCTCCTACCTAAGATAGGGTCACCTCCCAATTTCAGTTTTTTTTTTTTTTCCCCCTTAATTGTGTACAAATTAAATCATTTAAACAATTTGGGAATTTACAATACACCCTTTCATGAATTAGGCAACATGGAAAATTCTATGAGTGTAAATGAGTTAAATCGTTCATGAGCGATTTGGTGTTCGATTCAATAAAAGTTTGCTCGCGTTCGTTTTATAAACGAGTCAAGATTGAATCTTATTTTAAAATTCGAAAAATTAACGAGTCAAGTTTGAGCAAAATTAAGTTTAATTCGATTAGACTCGTAAACAGCTCAATTATAAATTCATGAACAGACTCGCAAACATATCGATTAATAGGCTCATGAACAGTTCGATTATTATTATTATTATTATTTTAGCACTTCAAAAAATATATTTTAATACTCGCATAATCTTTTTGTCACTAAAATATATATACTCCTAATTAATATAATTTAATATTTTCTTATTATATAATCTAATATTGTAATCTTTAAAAATATCTTTTTTATTAATTAATATTTTTGTGATACATGTAATGCTCAATTTTATAATTAGATATTTTTTTACTAATTGGATGTTTTTGTTTTTTTGTTAGTCTTAAGTATTTTTTATTATATTTATTTTATTAGAAATAAATATTTAGGAAGTTGAGTGTTCTGATAAGTTATAAATTAGTTTCAAAATGAGTCGAATTCGAACTTAGCTCAATTATAATTTATTAATGAGTCAGGCTCCAATAGAATTCAATTATAATTTATAAACAAACTTTTAATGAGCAGAGCTCGAGCTTGACTAGAGTTTAAACGAGTCGAATTTGAACATAATTTTCAAGTTTGATCCAAGCTCGAGCTCATAAAAAAAATATTGAGTCGAACCTAAGCAAGCTAAAATTCAACCTCGGCTCGGCTCGATTAAAGCCCTAGAAAAATTATTGCATATATCGGGTGTATAAACTTATCTCATATATCAAACCAATGAGTAATTGTCACAGCCCAATTTCTGAGCCGCGACGGTTCTAGGGCATGGGTAGGTTTAAGGCCACCGAAAACCCGTAGAACCCATACATGCTATACAATCCAATACAATATCATGCATCTAAACTATCATTATCTCATAACATTATCACATTATCTTATCTCATATCCCAAGATCAGAACCTGAACATATATACACTTATTATTCTCATCACATACTCATCAATAGCATCATAGTATTTATCAATTAGCTTGTACATATTCTTCTTATATAACTCTTAGTCTCATGATCTCATCATGTTACATACTCATATACATACATACTCATAATCTCATGATCTCATCATGTTACATACTCATACATATACATACTCTTCTAACACCCATGGAGCTACTATAACAACTACAACATATACATATGCA